>JAJTIZ010000113.1:0-118297 GCA_021365335.1 Phaeosphaeriaceae sp. PMI808
TAGTAAAAAAATTAGATTTTTTAAATACTAATTAAATAGTTATACTACTTTAAAATTATAGAAAAAATACCCCTACTTTAACTCTAAATATAATAATATAGATTATATAATATTATAACTTTTTTATTAGAAAATTAAAATTTACCCTTTTTACTATAAAACTAATATTTTATTTTATTTCTAGCTTTTATAGTCGTTAAGATATAGTATTTTAAAAAAGATAAAAAAAAAATTATACTTTATTTTTATACCTCTCTATAGCTTATAATATAGTATTAGTATAAGAGAAAATAGGCTACTTATAAGATACTATTAATATATTTATAAAGTATAAGACTTATAAAAGGTAGTATAATTATATAGAGGAGACTCTAATAGTTAGTAAGGTATCTAACTTATTTTCTAAAAAAGAAAGTAGTTATTATAAAAGTAATAAGATACCTATAAAGAGAGTATATATAGAGAAGTACTATAACTATTATAGTAAGATTAGATATAACGTATTTTACTAATAAGCGCCCTACCCCACCGAGCGCCCTATCCGAATTTACTAGTAAAAATTAATAAATTACTACCTAGTATCTCTAGAACGACTAGGTAGAATTAGCTAGAAATTTTACTAGTAATAGATATATATATATTCTATAATCTATTAGAATTTATAGTTCGTACCTCTAATATTACGTAAGCTATTAGCTTAAGAAGTAGAGTAGCTAAAGAAACTAGTTTTTACTTAATAACTTTATAGATTCTAATAATAATTAGCTATAACTTTAACTATATATAGAACTATATATCTTATACTATATATTAAATTTACATCGAGATATCTTCTATATTAACTAAGTTATTAAAGATAGAAGACTATCTCGCTTAATCCTTCTAACCCTTATAGGTACTAATCCTAATCTAGTATAGCCTACCTTACTTTCAAATAATTTTATTTAATATAATTAAAATCTATATTTAAAATTTTAAAGTTATAGCTATATTAGTTTAATAGTTATATAAGAAAGTAGTAATAGTAGAAAAATTTACTTTAAGCTCTAATAGCTTACGTAATATTAGAGGTACTAACTATATATTCTAATAGATTATAGAATATATATATATCTATTACTAGTAAAATTTCTAGCTAATTCTACCTAGTCGTTCTAGAGATACTAGGTAGTAATTTATTAATTTTTACTAGTAAATTCGGATAGGGCGCTCAGTAGGGTAGGGCGCTCGTTAGTAAAACACTTTAACTCTTATACCTATAAGGTAGAAATAGAGAATATAGATAATAGTAATACTTTTAATTAATACTATTCTATTATATATAATATAGTAATTTATTATAGTATTATACTATATTACTATATAGGTATTATACTAGTATTTAGTAGGGCGCTTAGTAGGGTAGAGCGCTTAGTAGTAAACTATATTATAAAGTTTAGTCCTTTCTATATAAGGTATTAGTAATAGAATAACTATACTTTTCCCTTAAGTATAGTACTAAATACTATATTATATTATTCTAAGATAATACTAGCTTTAGTATAGAGATTATAGAAGATATTTAGCTTAATATTAAGTATATTATAGAGGTTACTAGTAAACTTTATATTATTAGTATAGAGCTTAATAAGGTTAGTAAGTATATATATACTAGGTAGTTAAGGAGCTAGATAAGGTAGGAGTAGTATTCCCCTATAGCTACTAGATTAGTTTATTAGAATACTCTATTACTATACTATCTATTAATATTTAAAGTTTAGATTAAGTATTATAATATTAAGTTCTTTCTTAGGCTATATTAAGTAATCCTCTATTATAAAGAGTTTAGTAAACTATTCTATAATAGTCTTATAAGTATTAAGAGGTATATATAATATATTTTACTATCGAGTAAGTAATACTACTAAGCGAGTAGCTCTAAAACCTATATAAAATCCTACTTAGTAAGTAGCTCTATCTCTAGAACTACTAAATAGAATTAGCTATAAATTTTATAATAGAGCTATACCTAAGTAAATAAACTAAACCTAGAATATCTAAGCTTTAGCTTATATAATTAGGAAGCTATTTAGAAAAGGCTATTTTTTAGCTCCTATACTTTAGTATCTCTATAAATACTAATTATAGAATTTAGATATTTTAAATAGTATATACTAGTATATATAGAAATCTACTATAAAATTTATAGCTAGTTCTAATTAGTAGTTCTAGAGATAGAACTACTTACTAAGTAGGATTTTATATAGGTTTTAGAGCTACTCGCTTAGTAGTATCGCTTACTTAGTAGTAAAATATATTACTTTATATTTATAAAAGAGTTTCTTTATTATCTTATAAATCTATAGGTTAATTATACTAATAAAGTCTTTATTCTAGTCTTTAAACTTATCTTAGAACTCTATAAGGAGGAAGTAGTTAATTTACTCTCTATCCTTAATTAATATAAACTAGTTAAGAACTACTATATTAATATATCTACTATTAATAAGTATATTTATAAGATTATAGGGTTAGTTAGTATATTTATTATTATATAGGTTATAAAACTATATATAGTCTTTTAATTCCTTATAGTATAATATACTATTAGGTTACGTATTAATTAGCTTAGTTATAAGTAGATTACTCTCTATAGGTAGTATATAGTTAATATAAATCTATTTCTAGAACTAGACCTTAGTAGGTAAGTCTAGTATAAGATTTCCTTTAGATTTATTAGAAAGGTACTACTCCTATTAGATAGAGTAGTCCTAATAGGTATCTCTATACTTTATACTAATATTAGTTTCTTAAGCCTATTAAAATAGGAAAGGTTACTTTTAGCTAGCTACTTCTTTTACTAGAACTAAGTCCTAATAAGCTAGAGAAATTCCTCTTATAGGATATATCTTACTAATCTATAGTTTTTTAACTACTAATTAGTATTAATATAGTAAAAGTATAGTTATATTAAAAACTATAGTTTTAGTATAATATATTTTATAAGTAAGTTACCTACTTAAGTAAGTCGCCTACTAAATACTAGCGCGATACCTATATAATAATATTATATAATATAATAATAATTTTTTATAGTATATATATTAGAATAGTATTAATTAGAAGTATTACTATTATCTATATCCTCTATTTCTAACTTATATATATAAGAGTTATACCTAATCTTACTATAATAGCTATAGTATTACTTTACGCGTACCCTCTTTATAGGCTACTTACTATTATTATAACTACTACCCTCCTTTTCCATAATTAAGTTAGATACCTTACTAACTATAAGAGTCTCCTCTATCTATATATATTACCTCTTATAGCTCTTATACTATATAGCTATATTAATTACCTCTTAAAAGTAGACTATTTCTTCGCGTATTAATACTATCTTATATATAATCTACTAGGCGCCCTTAGTAAGCTACCTAACCTACTTATCTAAAGAACTTACTAGAGACCTAGAATAGATTTATATATAATTTCGAATTAGTATTAATTATACCTTTATCTTACTAGTATTATATAGTATTTACGCCTACTAGGTAATAGTACCTAGTATAGGTAGCGTTAGCGTATATAGCTATATATCTAGGTTTAATAATATAGCCTCTAGGTTATATAGAGCTAATCTAGCGCCTTAAAACCCTATATAAATATTTACCTCTATAAAAGTCTTTATATAAGCTACTTTAAAGGCTAGTAGGAAGGTTAATTTATTAATATAGTAGATATAGCTATATACTAAGAGTAAGATTCTATTACTATAAAAGTACTTTAGTAGTAAGTAGTAGATAATATTAAGAGACTATAGTAGGTATAATAAGTATAGTAGTATATAGAGAGCTATAATCTTATTCTCTTTATAGTAATCCTAGAATTCTACTAAGTAGTAGCTTTTATAGCTATTAATAATAAGTAACCTATATACCCTAATAGTATAAGTCTTTATATAGGTATTAAAGTACTTAAGCTACGCTAGTATAAGGTTATTATTAATCTAGTTAATAGGAAAGACGTTAATAATCTAATTATAAGGTAGATCCTTAAACTAGAAGGAGATAAGGACCTTACTAGTAAAGATAATAAAGGGTAGGATAATACGCCCTATTATACTAATACCTTATACTAAAGTTATCTACTTATAATTACTAGGCTATAGTTTCTTCTATTTCCTAAGTTTATCTAAGCCTATAATAACTAGCTAAGATAATATCTTATCTATTAGGAAGTTAGATTCGTTAAAGTTATAGGTATCTTTATCTAGGATACTATACTTTATCTTTATCTTCTTAACTAGTATAAACTAGGGCTAGATAATTACTAGGTCCTTATAGGTAGCTTACTAGTAATTATATAGGTAACTCTATTATATTCGTAGCTTAGGAGTACGCCTAATAAAGTTATTAACTTAGTTCTTACTAATAGGCTTCCTACTATACTCTCTTAGTAGTTTATTAGCTATATCTTATATATCTACCTTTAAGGATAGTACTACGCGCTTAGACTCCTTAAGTATATACTATATAATTATCTCCTCTTCTAGCTTTATAAGGCGCTTTAAATTTAGCTCGTAGTTATATTAAGAGTATTATCTAGCGCGTTAGTCGCGTACTATTATTTAAGAGATATTATATACTATAGTAGCGCGTCTTTTACTATAGAACTAGTTTAAAGTAAAATTAGATATAGTAAACTATATATTACCTTTAGTATAGATCTTTTCCTAGTAGTATAGTTATAATATTATATAAAGTTATTACGTAGATACTATACTAGTATTTAGTAGGCAACTTACTTAGGTAGGTAACTTACTTATAAAATACGTTATAGATAATTATAATTAATTCTAGCTAAGTTATACGCGTATAGGAGCTACTAAGGCTATAGCTAGGCCTAATTAAATATTAGTCCTAGTTATACCTTTAGTAAACTAATTATATATTAGTTTAACTACTAATATAGATAGTTAAAACTCTTAGGATAATATAAATTCTAAATTATATATATACTAGGAAAAGATAATAGTAGAGTAGATATCTTTACCTAAAGATATAATATTATAGGAATAAAAGAAACTATTAAAGATACTATACTAATATATAACTAGGATAGATTCTTAGGACTAGTAAATAAGATTAATATAAATTAAGAAATTAATAATCTTATAATAATAGTAAATAATATACTTAAAGAATTATAGGAAGTAATTATAAGATAATATTATAATAATCTAGTATATAGATACCTTAGAATTATAAGAACTATAGAACTTATTAAGTAGAACTATAAGTTTAATAATATAAAGGATAAAGTAACTACTTTTATTAGGAAATATATAGACTATTAATAAAATAAATATAGTACTTATATACTATATAGTAAGATATAAGTAATATAACTACTAGAATTTCTCTAAGAAGATATCTTAATAGACTTTATAATAGGATTACTACTATTAAAAGATCTAGCTATAGGAATTATTTATAATATAATAATAGTTATTATAGATAGATTTATTAAATATATAGAGATAATACTATTTAGGAATAATTATACTATATAATAGTTAGTATTTATATTCCTAGACTAAATAATATAATACTATAGTATACTAAAATTAATTATTAGTAATAGAGATAAGCTCTTTATATCTAATTACTAGATAACGCTATTGGTATTAATAGGAATAAAAAGAAAGCTATTAATAGCTTATTATCTATAAATAGATAGATAAATAGAAAGAATAAATTATATAATAAAAGTATATCTATAAATCTATATTAATACTTAATAAGATAATTAAGTATTACTACTACCTATAGTATAACTTACGTATAATAATAAGTTCTTAGAATTAATAAGAAGAATACTATTCTTTATAAATTATAGAAGATATTTAAACCTATTTAAAAGAATATTACTAGGACTAAAGGTATAAGTAGTAATAGTAACTATAGAAGAATTTAAGAAAGTATATAAAGAAATATAGGATAAGATACTTAGAGTATAAGAAAGTAGTATTAAGTATACTAATAAGAAACGAAAAATAGTACCTTAGCTAAAAGAGAGGGATAGAGTATATTTATATATAAAGAACCTATATATAAAATAATTAAGTAAGAAACTTAATAATATTAAGATTAGACTATTTTTAATTAAGTTATAAGATAGATTAGTTATATATATCTTATAACTTCTAAAAGATATAAAAATCTACTCTAGATTCTATATAAGTAAACTAGAATCTACTAACTAAGAAATACTACTATAGTAAATCTTTTACTATAAAACTAAAGAAGAAAATAAGTTTAAAGTAGAATAAGTTATAGGATACTAAACTTAGAATAGAGAAAGGGAATATCTAGTTAAATAGTTAGGATATAATAATATAGAAAATATATAGGAACTAAAGATAAACCTTTTAAATTATTAATAAATAATATAATAGTATTATAAATACTAAATCCTATACCTAATAATAGAGCTAAAAACTTTATACTCTAGAAAACTTATTAATACTCTAGAATAGAGACTAATTAACTATAGCTATACCTAGTAACGCTACTATATTAACTAATCTAATAGCCTAAAGTATCTCTTCTTAAGCTTCTAACTATTCTAGTTTATTAATTAATAATATCTTTTTATTAAATATCTTCTATTCTTTATACTATAATAGTTTATACTATTTATAAAGATAAGATAATTTCTTTTATACCTAATATATACGTAATAAGGTAGATTTAGCTATATCTTCTTCTACCTATAACTATACCTTTTCCTCTTCTTTAAGTTTTTCTAACTATACTATTTTATAATTAATCTTTAAGTAATCTAGTAATAGTTTAGATTTTAGCTTATAAGTAGTAGAACTAAAGCGAATATAATTTATATAATACTTATATAATAATAATAACTTATAAAGTAAGCTTTACTTAGAATAATAAGAATAAGTAACTATAGTATAGACTCTAGTCCTCTTTATATAATTAGCTTAATAAATTTAGAACTAAGTAGAATAAGATAGAATAGGGTTACTTATAAGGATATTAAGTCTAGAAGAAAGAGATAGTATTATAATCTATAAGCTTATTAGGAATATAAGAATATAAGAGATAATTATATTATATTATAAGGTATCTAAGGTATAAGATATACTTATAATAATTAAGTCTAAGTCCTAAGAGGAGAACTCTTTATTAGGAATAACTCTTAGTAAGAAATATACTAGAAGAATATTCTAAGATTCTAGAGATACCTAGGCTCTTATAAGTTACTTAGGTTTATATACCTCCTTTAGTTTAAAGGTAGCTAAGAACTAATAATTAAAGTATAAAGATAATTAAACTACTCCTAGGCGTATATATAATTAAGAGCTAGTTACTAGGTTTTAACTAGAGTATATTAAGCCTTATTAAAAACCTAGTAGGAAGAGAGTACTACTAGTAATTAGTATTTTTAAGTATTAATAGTTTAAGAGAGAAGAGTAGTAGTCTATAATTAATTAGTAAGTATACTAGTATATAGAGATATACTTATTAATTAAGGTTAGTATTACTAGGAATTAGGATCTAGACTTAAGTAGTTATACTAAGAAGAGTAGAGTATCTAGACTTATAAGTTTATACTAAGAAGAATAGTATCTTAACTTATAAGTTATACTAAGAAGAGTAGTATCTAGACTTACTTATTTATACTAAGAAGAGTAGCCTCTAGACTTACTTTACTAAGAATAGTATCTAGACTTTTACTAATAGACTTTACCTTAGAATTTAGTATATATAATACTAGGTTATAGTATACTAGAGAGTAACTCCTAGAACTCCTAGCTACTACTACTAATAATCTATAAAGATAAGGTATTATTAGTTTAATAAGATATCTCCTAGAGTAGAACTAATAATTTAGTTAGAAGGACTTTATAATTACTATATAGTAGACTTAATAGTATATACTATATAGGACTTATAGATTAATTATACTACTACTAAGTATATTTAGACTTTTAAGTTATACTACTACCTTAAGAGAGGTATATTAAGTAGTTATAAGTATTTATAAAAGAGTAGTTACCTTTTAGCTATATATATACTACGCGTTTACTAAGTATTTATATAGCTTAACTACTTAATTATTAACTAAGACTAAGGTATATAAATTAAGTAATTATTTTAATTTATATATTAGTTAGATAGACTTAATTACTAAGTATTAGTTAGTAATTAAGTCTATTTAACTAATATATTTTTCTTAGGTTATAGGTTTAATTCTTAGTTAAGGTATTATTTTTATACTATTAGGAACTAGTAGGTTAGAGCTAGTAGTAGCTAGGACTTAAGAGTAGTTAAGAAGAGACTTCTAATTAATAAACTTCTATTTAAAGAGAAGCTTAGTAAAACTATCTACTAGTTAAGACTTTATATTAATATATATAACTTTAAGAGTATTAGCTTAAACTACTTTACGTAGCTAATAATAATAAATATTAATATAATAAAGAGTTATCTTTAGTTTTAGGGCTTTAGCTATAAAGAGGTAAATTATCTACTAGTTATTATAGAAGAGGATCTAGTTATTATCTAAGTAAAGACTAAGATTATAAAATACTTTCTACTACTAGATATACTTAGTACTTATAGATAAAGTAGTAATTAATTAGCTTTAGTAGTTAATTTAGTAATATAGTATTAGAAAGTTGCTTTCTAGTCTATTAGTCTACTAAAAAGATAGAAGATATAGGCTTATAAAGATTTATAAGTAGCTTTATAATTAGTATAAGAAGTATTAGTTACTCTAAAGAAGTCTAGTTTATCTTAATTAATAATTTAAATTATATAATTAGTCTTAGAAGCTAAGTAGTATAGTATACGGTCTCTTTTATAAAATAAGTATACTAGGTATTAGTATATAGCTACTAGATATATAGTAGAAGGATTTATAAGAAATTCTATAAGTTTTAAATAAGCCTTAGTAATATAAGGCTTAGTAGCTCCTATAGTATAGCTAATTAATCTAACTATTTAAGTATACTAGTATATATTAGTATTATTCTTAACTTTAGTAGAGAGAAGTAGTTCTTCTAATAGTAGAAATAATAGGAGCTTTTATCTATAGCTTAGGTAAAGGATATCTATAATAGATAGTTTTAATATAGTCCTTCTAGGATAGCTAAATATTACTATTATCTCTATCTCTATATATAGTAATACTATAAAAGGTCTATAGATTATAGTCTTAAAGATTAGTAATCTTATAGTATTTATAGAGCTTATACTTAAACTTATCTAGAGTAGTAGAGTAGCTAGGTTTTACTATAGTAATAATATTATCTATATAGAAGAAGATAATTAGACGATTATTTTTCTAGAGATAATTATAGTTAAGAACTAGAGTAAGGCTAAAGGACTAAAGAGTTTATATAAGATTCTTATACTAAAGAATAGGAGAGGTTTTAAGACTATATAGAGCTTACTATAGTTCTTAGATATAAAGTCTATTATTAAAGCCTTCTAGTTAATAAGTAAAGACTAGTTAAGGAAGAAATATATTTATAAATATATTAATAGTATTATATTATCTAATCTCTAGGTTAAAGTAGGTAGTAATTACTATAAGAGCGCGAAAGATTTAGATAGTAAGAGTAGCTATATAAGTATCTTTAATAGTTA
This sequence comes from Phaeosphaeriaceae sp. PMI808, assembly GCA_021365335.1. Taxonomy (NCBI): domain Eukaryota; kingdom Fungi; phylum Ascomycota; class Dothideomycetes; order Pleosporales; family Phaeosphaeriaceae; species Phaeosphaeriaceae sp. PMI808. The sequence goes on from JAJTIZ010000113.1 coordinate 9,663, forward strand.
TTTAAAGATTACTCTAATATAAATACGCGCCTTATACTTAAGAGATAACTATCTAAGTTAAACTTATACTTATATACCTATATAAGAGGAAGAATCTCTAGAGTAGAGGTATTAAGTTCCTAGATATAATATTTAATATAGGTTAACTTATATTAGATTATATTAAGCTTCTTAGAGTAGGTATTAATAAATCCTTATTTAAATATATCTAGGAGTTTTTAGATATCTAACTAGAATCTTAGCTTAGTTAGAAGCTAAGATTAATAGAATCTAATCTTAGGAGCTAGAGAGAAGGTAGTAATAAAAGAAGTCTAATAAGTAAAGACTATATTAGCTAAGTAAGTATACTTTAATCTATTAGTAATAATATTTAAGATTAAATATACTAATTAGTTTAGTATTTATACTTATATTTAGGTAGACCTTTAAATATTTAAGAGTTAATAGAGACTAGAAAGGGATAAGAGTTTACTAGACTACTAGATAGGTCCTAAGTAGTTACTAGTATTATAATAGAAAGTAAGGCTAAAGTATTTAACTCCTATTCTTCCTTAGATAAGGCTAATAAGAGAGTTTTATTATTAGTAACGTCCTAGTACTTAATATAATTAATTATTTCTATAAGCTAATTACTAGATATAAGTAGATCTTTATTAGATCTAAAGAATTAAGATTTATTAAAAGTAATATCTCTAGTATATATAATTTTACCTTAATAACTATAAGATAAAGCTTTAGGTAGCTATATATAGTATATATTATAGGAGTCTTATTCTATAAGATAACTAATAAGAGTATAAAGGCTAAGTTTATCTATTTACTTAATTTTCTTATAGAGTATATATATATAGTAACTATATATATATAGATAGGTTAGAAGGAGTTACTTACTATAGGTAGCTTAAAATAGTAAGTAATTTAATTAGAGTATAGTTAAGAAGGTAACTAGAGTATTAATATACCTCTATAATAAGATAGATTAAGAGATTAGTACTAGTAATTATTAATCGGCTTCGCTTAATAAGTATTCTACTAGAGTATTTAATATAACTAGCTTACTTAGGTATATTAGGAGCTTATAGTTAGAGTTAAATTCTCTTAGATATAGTATATAATACTAGAGAAGAGTTATTAAGTATAGAGTTATCTTAAAAGCTATAACTATATTCTCTATCTAGAAGAAGGAATATTAGAAAGATATTAAATTTATATTTAATAGTTTAATCTAACCTAATAAAAGCTTTAAGAAGAGTTTCCTTAAATTAGTTAGATATTATATAGATAAAGTTAAACTTAGAAACTAAATTATATATATAAAAGATATAGTAATTACTACTTAAAGTAATTAAGTCTAGCTTAATTAGATTAATAGCTAATAATTTAAATAGTTTTAAGGTACTATATTCTCTATCTAATTATTAAGAGATAATCTTTATTACTTTATTAACTTAGTATAAGGAATATTTAATAGTTAATAGTAGATTAGTTATAAGGCTATTAATACTAATTATATTATTTAAAAGATATTAAATTAGTTCTTCGCCTAGATAGCCTATAAGAATATATACTTAAAGGCTACTAAGTTAATAAGCTTTAAGAGGCTTATATAAGGTTTTATAATATTTAGATATATAAGTAGTAAAGGGTTAAGATAGATTAGGTAACTTAGTATTAATTTAAGTTAAAATAATCTAGTAACTACTACTTTAGCTAATATTAGTAAGAGTAGCTTAAGTAGAGACCTTATAAAGTTAATAGAGAATATTATATCTAGAATTAAAGTAGATATTAGCTAAAGAGAGCCTAGAAAGTAAGACGAGGCTAGTAAAGAAGCTTAGAATAAAGGTAATATTTTTAAAAGTTATTCCCCTCCTTCTATTAAGTATATTAAGCTTAATCTTATATTTACCCTATACTTAGATATATATTTTACTCCTCCTATAAGTATAATATCTAAGTTAGTAGTAGGTTTTTACTATATAAACCTAGTAGTATTATTAGTAATATAAAGATCTAATCCTAGATCTAAGATCTATTAGTAGAAAAGCTAGCTTTATTATATTTAAGTACTAAACGTAGAATAGTAAATAGTATATAACTAGTATATCTAATTAGTATCTAATAACTAATCTCTTAGGTCTATATCTACGTTATTTAATTAGATTATATAAGAGTCTTAGCTTAGCTTTTTCTTTATTTAAGTTCTAATACTAGCTAAGATTTTAGTATATTAAGGTAAGTCCTCCTATATAGTAACTTCATTTACCTTTTTCTTATCTAGTTTAAAATTCTTATTTCTAAGAATAGAGTAGATATAGAGGTATAATCCCTAGAAACTATCGTATAAGTCTCTATCCCTATAAGGATAAAGATTCTTCTATATTTTTAAGAATAATCTTTTTTAATTATTTAGATTAGTATTAGTATTAGTATTATATAGAGACTAATCTCTATTTAGAGTAGTTATAAAAGCTAAGTTATTAACTTTAGTAGGTTTTTAGTATAAGAAGCTAGCTTAAAGGAAGTTAGAGATAAGTCCTTTAATAGTAACTTTATTTAGAATTACTAGTACTTCTACTTAAGTTAAATTAAGAATATTACTAATTATAGTAGAGCTAGCTATACTAGGATAAGTACTAAGTTACGCCTTAGTATACCTTTATTTAGCTCTCTTAATACTAATAGCTAGATAGAAGTATAGCTACTATTAATCTAATTAAACGCGATTAATAGGTCTTTTTAAGGAAGAAAATCTTAAATATTAGGAAGTTAGTATAGTATAGCCTTATTAAAGGCTAGTAGGAAGTTATTATACTAGTCCTTAATACTAGAATATTTAAGTATATATTTCCTTATTCTAAGATAGACTATATATACTTCTACTTTCTTCTTAATTAGTAACTAGTTATATAGCTTATATAAGACTTTAACTTATATAGCTATAGTTAAGTAAGGTTTTAAGATAGAGAGAAGTCTAATATCTATTATTTTAGTAATATAAGCTTTAAGTTTACTTATCTTTTCTTAAATAGTTTAAAACTCTTTATACTTTTCTTTCTATACTATAATTAAGCTAGTATTATTATTAGTTAGTTTATTAGGAGGCTTAATAAGCTCTTTTAAGTTAGTAGATTCTAGATTAATATAGTTCTAGATACTCTAGGTATATATATAATACTTAAGATATTAAACTAGTTATTAAAGTTATTCTTACTAGATAGGATAGATTTTTTAGTAATAACCTTTAAGTAGGAAGGTATTATAAGTAGGTAGGTATAATATTATTTTATAAATAAGTATAGATTAGGCTAGGCTTATAACTATAAGCTTATTAGAAATATAAGAATATAAGAGATAATTATATTATATTATAAGATATCTAAGGTATAAGATATACTTATAATAATTAAGTCTAGGTCCTAAGAGAGAAACTCTTTATTAGAGATAATCTTTAGTAAAGATATACTAGAGGAATATCCTAATATCTTAGAGATACCTAAGCTCTTATAGGTTACCTAAGTTTATATAATTCTATTAGAAGAGTACTTTACTACTTATATACCTAGTCTTAATACTTATTACCTAAACTACTAATATAGATTATATAATATACTAAAGTCTTAAGAAGCTCTAATCTAATATTAAGACTTTAGGACTTTAGAATAATATAGGACTTCTAGAATAACTTATATATATAATAATAGGTAATAAATTCTTATAGCTTATTATATTTAACTTAATATAGTATAGTAATTCTAGTTATTACTACTATACTCTATTATAACTAAGTAAGACTAATCTCTTTAGCTTTACTCTATCTTTAAAAACTAACCTTACTCTATTAATATATAGTTAGTATATTAGTAGACTCTTAATAGAGTTATAGGAAATTAATATTCTATTTTCTTACTTATTTTTCTTTAAGATATTTATATATATACTTAGTAATTTCTTTTCTATAATCTTTCTTAATTATCTTAGTATTACCTTATTTCTTTAGAACTTAATCTACTTAGTCTTTAAGTTCTTAGCTAAGTAGGTAGATAGCTTTCCCTTTATCTAGTATCTATTATACTTACTCCTATTCTTTTTTAGTATTATTATCTTATCCTTTAATTATATAAAGAGAGTAGTTCTTAATATATAATCTTTTTACTTTATTCTTTAATTAGTAGTCTCTTAATAAGTAGCCTAGTTTACTATAGTTATAGTAAGTTCTTATTTCTTTACTATTATCTAGCTTCTTAAGGTAATAATCTAGTATTTTTCCTTCTAGGTTTATATTATTAATATATATATTATTAAGTCTAAAGTACTTATAATTACTACTAACTTTAAGTATCTTTATAACTTTCTAGTATCTATAGTTTAGTTAGTATTTTTTCTTATATATATATACTACTATAGTATACTTATCTTTTACTTTAAGGTAAAATTTATATAAGTAGTTATTAACTCTAATTAATTCTTCGACTAGTTTATTAAGATTATTAATTATAGCTCTACTTCTTATAAGCTCTACCTATATACCTACTTTTAGTCTTTATCTAAATATTCTTATTAAAGCCTAGTTATTCTATTTAGTCTAAATAGTATAATTCTTAAACTTATTAGTATAACTAGAAGCTAAATAATTCTATTATAGGCCTTAGATAGCTTATTCTATAATAGCTAGTTTATTAGTAAATTAGAATACTTATTATATCTTTATTAGATTTAAGATAGGTTTTAATAGGTATATAGTATAGGAATAAGGTATATAATAAAAGACTATAATAAATAATATAGTAAATAATTAATTAATTATCTATAAATACTCTTAATTATTATCTATTAATATTCTATTCTATCTACTATACTTTCTACTAGTTTATAAATCTATCTTTATAGAACTTATTAAGGTTTCTTAGTTTAGAAGGTAGAGATCTACTTATCTCTATTATATAGTTAAGCTAGCTTAACGTAGTTATTTAATAGTACTAATTCTATATAGCTTATCTATAATACTATAAGCTATTAGATATTAGCTTTACTAGTTATATTAGCTATATTAGCTATACTAGCTATATAGGCTATACTAACTATATAGGCTATACTAGCTATAATCTTAGATATAGTCTTAGATAGTCTTATAATAATACTTTTATCTAGTAGTAGATAACTAAGTTTAACCTTAGATTACCTATAAATCTAATATACTCCTTTAGCTTAGTAAGCTTTTAGTAAGCTAGAACTTATTAGGTAAGTATAAGGTTATTTAAGTAAGCTTAGATTTTATTAAGAGGTACTTTATATATAATCTAGTATTCCTATACTTCTACTAGTCTAAGTTAGGTTAAGAAACTCTTCTACTTATTTCTTAAGAGTATCTTAGTAAACCTATTAGTAGTTATCTCTATTAATAGAGTATAGGCTACTTTAATTTAACTAGCTAATACCTCTTACTTTAGCTAGTAGTTATAAATATTAATATATCTTAGTTTAGTTTAAAGTTTAGCTAGTTCTTTAGTAATAAGCTAGATTATTTAAGTATTATTATACTAAATAGTAATATAGCTTATTAGTAGTTTAATCTTTAGCTTATCTAGTAATTATAATATAAAGATAGCTTCTTTAGCTACTTAGGATAAAGCTAGTAATTTAGCTTTAATTATTAAAGTAGTAATAATATCTTATTTATTAGCTCTCTATATAATAAGGCTATTAAATAACTTAATAGTATATTCTTAGGAGCTCTTTCTATCTAGAGTATTATTAGTAAAGAAGGTATTACTAGCTACCTAGAGTAAATTACCTCCTCTTAGTTAGAGTACTCTCTATCTTATACTTAATAGATATATAAGTACTTAGTTAGTAGCTTCTTAGTATATAGTACTTAGGTTTATAAGGAATTAAGCTAATTATAATATTATAAATACTATATCTAGTCTAGTAGTTACTATAGTAAATAGGAGTAAGCTAATTTTTTACTAGTACTTATTAATCTTAGATAGTATTACTAAGCTAGTATAAGGCTAGAGCTTAGAAGTAGCTATTAGAGTATTATAGTAGATATCTCGTTTATTAGTAAGCTAATATATCTTATCGATATATATAGTCTATAGGAGCTAGATAAGGTATTACTCTCTTTTCTAGATAATCTCTATACTAAGAAACTATTAGAGATCTACTCCTCTAGTAATAATATACTTCTCTCTTAAGAGATTAGTTACCTTTTCTACTTCTTTAGTCTTCTTTTTATTATAGGCTATAATAATATTATCTACGTAGAAGAAGATAATAATACTATCTTTTACTATATAGTATAGCTTATAGGGTACTACTTAAAAACTAAGAGACTTTAGTATTAAAGTAAATTTTTCTACTATAGTAGAAGTAAAATATATAGTCTATATAAAGCCTTTTAGACCTAAAGGATTATTCCCTTCTTCTAGTATCTCTTTAGTATCTTTATATAGATTTCTTAATCTATTATAGTATAGATAAAGATATTTATTATATTATACTATTTTAGTTTAAGATTATATTTAGCTATAATTACTATAAGTATCTAGAAGAAGTAGCTAGCTAGTATTATAGCGTAGGTATCTTATAATATAATATTTCTTTACTAATCTCTATATACTACTAATTAGGCTTTATATTTAATAAACTAGTAGTATTTATCTAATTTATAGGTATAAACCTATATATAATTAAGTATCTATTAACCTATTTATTTAATTAGATTAACTAGTACTTTAGTCTATAATCTTATCTTTAGTAGCTTATTATATAAGCTTATTTAACTTCTTTAAATAGCTTACCTATTAGATAGTTATCTAGGTTTATTTAGTATATTAGTAGAGGTAGAAGTTAACTATAATAGAGCTTTAAGCCTCTAGTAAGTATTCTTTTTATCTTTACTTTATCTATTAACTCTCCTCTATATTACCTAATATTTCCTACCTAAGTACCTACTATAAAGGCTACTACCTATAGAATAGTTTTAGATAATCCTTAGTTATTATAGGTTTTATTATAGTAGTTAACTATTCTCTACCTAAGCTAATTTCTAATAACTTATATAATACTAGTCCTCTAGCTATTAATTAAGCTAGAGTACTACTAGTAGTAGAGATAGTAGTAGAGTTAAGTAATATTCCCTAATCTTTCTTCTTAATAGTAGCTAGGTAGATCTACTTTATTAGTTAATATATCTAGATTAGTATTATTCTTATAGAAAGACTCTATTTCTAGCTAATAAACTAGTATTAAGAGCTTAATAGTTCTTATATAAGTAGTAATCTCTTCTAGTATTTAATATATAAGGTTATCTATTAGGTCCTCTATTTTACTATTAAAGATAATATCTTAAGTACTTATTACCTTAGCTATAGATAGTACCTATATCTAGTAGATATTTAATAACTAGTATCTAATAAGGTATCTAATCTAGGCCTTTAGGTCTAGCTACTAGAGTCTTAATTTACTATAGTAGGTATTATTAGTTATTATAAAAGCTTTATACCTATAGGCTTTTAAATAAGCTAGATTAGACTTTCTTAATAATACTATAATTCCTTAATTATAAGCTACTCCTATAAAGAAAGTCTTATATAGTATTTTCTAGTTATTTAAGTAACTTAGTATTTAATTATAAAGGTATACTCTAGCTCTAGTAATCTCTAGCTAGAGTTCTAAGTAGATTTATATTAAGCTATATTATATATAATTTCTCTTATTAATACCTCTAGTATACTCTACTCCTCTATTTTAAGCTTATATATTAGGGCTAAAGTTTAACTATAATACTTATAAGCTTAGCTAATATTAGACTTCTAGTTTAACTATTATAATCTTATTATTAGCTTTAATTACTTTAACTAATATATTATACTAGTTCTTTAAGAAGATAATAAGTATTTCTAGTATTTAATAATTAACTTTACTAATTAGTTATCTATAAAGTAGAAGTCTTACTATAGTTTAGAGAGCTTCTTAGTAACTAGTATCTAGCTCTTTTCTTTATTAAAACTCTATACTTTATATAAGTAGAAATTAATTAAGATTCTTTCTCCTAATCCTTTATAGCTAACTCTTAGTATATAACTAATTTAGCGTCTTATCTTAGCTTTACTATAGGAATTATATTTAATAGTAGTTACTCCTTTTACGCGTACCTCTTAAGTTTACTAGATAAGGTACTTAATTATAGTTAATCCTAGATAGCTAAGTCTCTTATACTATAGAGTATAGTTACCTTAATTTACCTAGGTTTATAGGTATAATATATTACTTCTTATAATAGATAAAACTTAAGTACCTATTAGCTATAGATCTTAGTAAGATTTCTAATTATCTATCTATCTAGTTTATTTAAGATTATAGGTTCTAATTAGGTATTCTACTATATTTCTCTCTACTAAAGTAATTAGAATAAGACTAGGTTATAGTAGATATCTAGGTATATAGCTATATTATATAAAGCTAGTTAATTTACTTTAGATTAATTTTTAATATTAGATTAATAGATCTATATCCCTTTACCTATATCTTTAAGTTACTAGCCTAGATATAGTCTTCTTAAGTAGGTAGATAGTAGTTATAGATATAATCTAGATTATTTATAATATAGTAGGTTATACTTAAATTAAGGATAAATAAGTTCTATAGTAGATATTTATTATAGTTATTTATTATAGTTTAAAAGGATATAGTAGTAAAGGTCCCTTTAATACTTATAACTCTTTAGCTATATAGTTATTCTTAATCTCTAGGTATTAGAGTTAGTAATCGCCTAAAGTAAGCTTTAGACTATCCTCTAATTAATCTTTAAAATATAGTATTATTTTTATATTTATAGTTAATAAGCTCTTATAGAGTCTTATTTAGATTCTAATATAAAGAGGCTATATCTAGATTAATATAATAGTATTCTCTTAGGTTATAGAATTTACTATAAGTAGGGTATTTTTCCTCTACTATAGTTTACCTAGTTAATTATATATTATTACTATTTTAGCTAGGTTAATTTTTATACTAGAGTCTACTCTAGTTTAGGTTTAACTAAAGTCTACTATAGTTTAGTAGTAGATTATATTCTATAGGAGAGGTATTCTTAGTCCTACTCTAGGTAGTTTTACTACTAGTAGGAAGATCTAATAAGATATTATTAACTATAAAAGTAGTTTTATTTTTCTCTACTTTAAGAGGATAATTTACTATTAAGTATTCTTAGAATTATTTTATTATCTTCTTATAGGTTATATAATCTTTAAATTAACTATAATCTTAAAAGTTTATAGACTATATAGGAGTAATCTTATTAATTACTAAGAGAAAGTCTTTTATAACTATATTAATCTATAATACTTCTACTACTTTATAAGCTTCTATATTAGTAGTAGCTTAGTTATACTTAGCTTAGTTATACTTAGCTAGCTAGGTTTCCTAATTTAATACGCTCCTTATTAGTTTAAGTAAGTAGATATAATACTTATAAGCTCGCTCTCTCTCTAACTACTTATTAATACTAATAGTTTATTTAAGATTAGTAAGCTACTATTATAGTAACTAATCTAGTAGATAGTATATACGTAGTAGATATAGCGTAACTAATAATTAGATAAAGACTATAATTTACTATAAACTCGTCTACTCCTTATTATATATATATTAATTAATTTAATACTACTTAGAGAGAGTTTTATAGTATTTAAGATCCTTCTTAAATACTTTAAGGCCTATAGTTAATAGCTTAGATTAACGCACTAGCTCTTAAACGTTAGAGGCTAGTATATATTTAGTGATTTCTAGAGGGTTAATAATTTCCAGTTCTTTAATAAGTTTAGTAGTTATTACTAGGTTAATCTTATCCTAGATTTTATAGACTATGCATCTAGATTACAGCTAAGTTAACTAGGCTATATAGTTAGCGTTATTCCTTAGCGTTACTATAGGATCGCGTTACGCTTAATAGGTTATTATAATTTATAATTAGCTTAACTTAGTTAAGATAGTAAATTTTAAAGTTTAGTAGGGCGCGCTAGGGACTAATTATAGAGCGCGCTAGTTAGAACTAGCTAATTAATAGAAGTTAGGTCTACCTAATTTCTATAGGTTCGTATACTAATTAGCTTAACTCGTTTTAGTTATTAGTTTAGCTCGATTTAGTTGAAGTAGTAAGACTCTTAATTATTAGATTTGAGATGGGTTTTGATGGGTGCATAGTATAGGAACAAGGTATGTGATAAAAGACTGTGATAAATGATGCAGCAAATGATTGATTGATTATCTGCAAACGCTCTCAATTGTTATCCATCGATGTTCTGTTCTATCTACTGCGCTTTCTACCAGTTTATATATCCATCTCTGCGGAGCTTATTGAGGTCTCTTAGTTCGGAGGGTAGAGATCCACTTATCTCTGTTGTGTGGTTGAGCCAGCTCAACGCAGTTATTCGATGGTACCGGTTCTACGCAGCTCATCTATGACGCTATGAGCCATCGGATATTGGCTTCACTAGTCATGTTGGCCATGTTGGCCATACCGGCTGTGCGGGCCATGCCGGCTGTGATCTCGGACATGGTCTCGGATAGTCTTGTAATGACGCTTTCATCTGGCAGTAGATGACTGAGTTCGACCTCAGATCACCCGCAAATCTGACAATCTTATCCTTAAATTTAATCTATTATTCGAATATATTATTATAACTATTATTATCTTTATCTATAAATTTCTTAAGGTATAGAGTAACCTATTTCTTAGCTTTCCCTCTTAAGTATATTACTATAAGTATTAGTTAATTATTATTAGGTACTTTATCTATTTTAAAGTAGATATTAATTTAAAGTAGCTATAATTTAAGCTTAGTATAGTCTCTATAATAGAGATTAGGTTTTATAACCTTAGAGGTTATAGTATAGATTAGTCCTACCTACTAGTTAGTTATATTTATTAACGTATTACTTATTATAAGGGTATTAAAAGTATTAGGTCTACTAATATATAGCTAGTATATTAATAAAGTAAAGAGTTAGTTTTTAAAGATAAAGTAAGGTAATAGATAATATATTACTTATAATAAGTTAAGTTTAATATAATAAGCTATAAGGGTTTATTACCTAAGATTATATATATCTCTTAGATAGTCTTACTTAGTATACTTAGTACTTAGTATTAACTAAGTACTACTAATTACTAATTACTAAGTATATTACGTAATTAATATTATACTTAATACCTATAGTATAGAGGCTAATACGTTTAGTAGGGTAGGATCATAATAAGTAGATAGAAAGCTAACTAAGAGAAGGAGTTTAGCTCCTCTATATACGCGTTCCTTAGCGCCTCGCGCTAGGCCCCTTTAGGACTAGCCTCTATACTAGGCCGAAAGGGGAAGGAAGAGTGAAAGAAAGAAAGTAAAAGGAAAGAAAGGGAGGAAATCGAGAGATAGTTGAGTACTATCTCCTCCTACTCCCTTACACTCTCTAACTACTATTTACTCTCTTTTTAATTAATAAGTTACTATACCTCTTAAAGTAATCTTGCGTAAAGTCTACCTTATAATTACTTTACTTCTTATAATATCTCCTACATATTATCAAAGTCTAATCCCCAATCATCCTCTCCTCCTCCACCCATTGTCATATCCATATCCAAGTCCATGCCCATACCGCCCATATCGCTCAGATCCAAATCCGGAAGGTTGACCAAGTCACCACCCATGTCGCCCGCCCCGGAGTCTCCGGTGCCCATGCCCATGCTCAGCAAGTCCAAGCCCTCGCCAGTAAGCTCTTCCATGCTTCGTTGCAGCGCTTTGTTATCCATGTTGGTGATATCATTTGCAATACTAGCTGCAGCTGCATCATCCATGGCTTTTGTAATATCGTCAGGAATGGTTGTCGATTGCATGTCTGTAATATTGACGCTGGGGAGATTGATGACAGGGCCTTGGTCTTGTAGAGCTGCTTCGCCAATTGAAGCAAGTTGTGCTTCGACGCGGCGGTGCAGACGGACAATTGTTTCGGCGGTAAGTGGGTCAGTTGATACTAGGTTCACCGCATCGTCGTGCTCGTGCTTTAGCATCTCCCGAAGATTCATGCGTGTTCGTTGTGGGCGAGGGGCGGGTATCGAGCTGCCAACCCAATCCAGTGGTACAACGCTGTCTTCATTCATTGGCGCACAGATAATCGATACTCCAACATCTAGAGCTGCTGCACCATTACCTGCTTCTGTTTGTGTCGTGATCTCGTCAACAATGGCTCGCAGAATCTTGTAGGCACCTAAAATCTTAAGCGAGGCATACAATTGCTTGTGGGTGTAGCTGGGCGGGTTTGGTTGGAGTGATGCTGTCGATGCCCAAGTTGACAACTGTTGTACAGTGTGGCGCAATGATGTATTTAATGTGCTGTTTGGCGCATTCGTCCACTGTTCTAAATCTTTCATTGAGGCGTACATCGAGCGTTCCCAGTTCCGACTTCCTTTGATTACCTGCATCAGTTGTTCGATGTTATTTGCCCGGCCAGCGTCACGGCGCTGTAGAGTGCGGATGCATTTCTCCAGACGGCTGGCGACAATAGCTAGAATAGCAGCATGTGTCGCTTGTGCATCCCCGGACGATGGATTCGAAAGTATGACCTCGCTAAAGATGCGCATGATGGCATCGAGGTCGTTGTGGGATTGTATAAGTGCATATGAAGACATCCAAAGGAGGCCGCCGATCAGAGATGGCAACAGGAATGTCTCCATAAGATCTATGGAAAAATTAGCGGCTTTATGGAGAGGTCAATAATCATCGCTGCTCACATTCTAATCCTCCTTTCACGGACTCGAAAGATAGAATACCCACAGATAGTGCTGCAACCGTCTGCTGGAACAGTACCGGTACTATGACATAAAATTCCTGTGGTCGACAGGAGGCAAAGACGTCGTTGCTAAGGCCTTCATTGCCAGAGTCATAGAGTCCTTTGAGCCAGGTTCCGAGGTGTTTCCCTTGCTCTTCCGTCAATTCAGCCGTTAGGACACTTTTTTGTCCCTGTGAAACCAATCGAGCAACAAATGATCTAGAATTGATACCAATATCGTGACATGTTAAATCATAACGGTATATGAATGACATAACAAGAACTAGAACGGCGCCAAACTCATCGTATACGGGCTGATACTCGCCTATACAGTTAGTGAACTACCAAGACAGAGGTCCACCAAATACTCACCCTGATCATTATCGTAATGCCAATCATCTAAAAACTGACAGAGCGGTCGAAGAATGCTAGCAGGTGATATGAACTGAAGAATCACATCCATGACTTGCGGCTTCCTAAATAATAGACCTGACAACTGTTTCAAGTACATGGTCATTTGGGTCTCACAGAGGTGGGAAATAAACTACATATGTGTCAGTGAAGCAAGTATAAAGCTTACAACATCAAATACCTCTACGATGGCACCCGCGATAGCGCCAGCATTCCCGTCAAGATTTTCCAGGTCATCAATATATATGCTTATCTTGTCGAAGTTGTTTTTGCATTGATCTAGAAGCGTTTTCTTGTCGTATTTGGTATCTGGCGGGCCTTGCATGGGGGTCTCACCGAGTAATCGCTCGACCGTGGCAGTCGTAATCAAATTGTGTAGTGCACAAGCATTGAGAAAGTCTTGTCTCACATCTGCCAGCGAATTATTGTTACCCATGATGTCGTCAAAACCTTGTGAGAAGGCTGGGAACGCATTAGGGTCCACGTGATTCAGCGCTTGCGTTATACATAGCTCTGGTGTCATTGGAAAAATGGATGGAGATAAGAGTGAGAGTAGAACGGGGATCTTGTTGATAAGAAACGACTTTAAGCAAAACATAGACTGGCTAGGTTCGCTACGGTACATGGCATTGGCAAGGATATCAAATCCGGCCGTAACAAGGTCAGTAGCCATGCTTGAGGGGTCAAGCTGCCAATTTTTAGTGACCATCAGATAGCACACAAGGGATGGCATACCTTGTAGCGAGAGTGCAGGTAATTAATAATAGTGAAGTCATCCGTGAGCGGTCGGGCAACCAACTGCATAATGTTAGAAATGGATGATCTCAGGTGGTGAACATACCATTGAATTAAAGAAGATATAAAGCCCGGCTCTGGTGTTTACTGTTGGCAGATCTAGGACCGCCTCGAGCTGAAGTGCAGCAACTTGTAGTCCAGTGTCCCCAGTAGTCTCCCCTTGAATTGGAACAGGTTTGTCATGGAAGTCATGTTGTTTCTGTGAGATTTCTAAGCGGCCGGCAATTTGGAGAGAGTTTTGCGAGCCAATGGAACTGTGTGAAAGGAATGGAATGAAAGAAGACAAGGAGTGGGCGAAACTTTTACGGAGATCTAAGTTTAGGTAAGTAATAATGAACATGTATTTGAAGAGTAATGGATGGTCGGCGAAATAGAAACTCCGAGTCAGGGTGTACATACCTTTGCCCTTTGAGTTGTTCAATATGTTGAGCATCTTTGGATTCTCTATGATGCCAACCACAAGCATACCGAGCCCTTCTCGAACATTGATGGATTGTTGTTGTGGTTGCTGTTGGATTCCAGCCATGGCTTGGATCATAGTGTCACTGGTATGAGATGTGACCATGGCTTGCATCCATTTTGTTACAATGACTAATGTGCGTAAGCCTTCAGTGTTGTTTACCGGGCGTAATTCTGATTGGAACCCCTTAGATAGGCGGTGGAAGATGACCTCTTCCAATTCCGGCGGGTTGTGCCACATAGGCTCCTTTTCCGAGTCATGGCCACCAGCCTTTGGTAAACGATCCTTGGAGTACTGAAATGCTGCCACAAGCAGGTCAGACGCATCCACTTTCTTTAGGGCCAATAATCGTTCGAAATAAACTATTACTCGCGAATCTACACTGATACGATTAGGGGCATGAGGTTTTAATAGTAGCGCTGCAATCTTTGCGCCAGGAAGTGGTAACTGTGAGTGTAATTGCGATGCTGCTGCATCGAATAGGTCGGCTTGAAGTCGGACTTCCAGGCAACGCTGCAGGAAGAGTGCCCATTTTTTAGCCATCGAATCCATAATTCATAGGCAATACACGGGGGTCTACCGTGCCAAGGGGTATCAATAGCTGAAAACAATGTTAATGTAGAAAGATGGATGGGGAGCGATGAGGACTGGCCTGTAGATCACTAGCTTTAGTTTCGCATTGTCCGTGCGCGTTAGCGTCTTATAGCCTCATAGGGCAGAAGCGTTTCCACGGTTCACCAATGCCTCAATGAACAGGTCGTAAACTTTACGCAAGGTGTCCAGTCGAATGGTCATCGCAAACTGCTCCCATGTTCATGTATCAACATGGTCGAACCTCGCCGGTTTTGTGATTCAATTGGAACATGATTATAACTACAATAACTATCGTACCTTGCACACAACACCCGCTATGCACTATAGCTACAAATTACCCGGCATTGCTAACTCCAACCCTATGGTTCTATTCAAGTATGTGCGCCATATAATATGACTCATGATGTGCGCCGATGGGTGTATCGTGACTGATCCTCTGGTGCTCGTGGCCCCACCATCCAATCCTCCATCATAAGCCACTGGCTCCAAGTCTTCTCTGCGCCTTCAATCTCTGCTAACTGTACATCCTGCAATGGCTTCAGAAAGGGAACCGACTCTTGTGGTGACATGTCGTATTGGCACTTGACTTTTGCCCATCCCACGCTTTTGGCGGTGAATAGATAGTTGCGACGTTCGCATTCGTGCACAGGGCCAACGCCCTTCTTCCAGTCATCGCCAAAGAATCCATGCATGATACCTTCTTTATCCATTCCGGTGATGACGAGGCGTCTTATAAACGGTACTAGTGAGACCCACGCAGGAGCAGGTTGACCACGAGAGTTGATAACTGGGCCTTGTCGTGGCCAAGGGAGGTTGTAAGCTGTAGGCCCAGAGGAGTGAGGGAGTGGTCCTGAAGAATTGACAATAGGATTTTGAGTCCATTGAAAGGGGAGCCGGATATTGATGAGGGCGGCAACGGCTTGAACACCATTGTCATGTTGGGCGTGGTCGAGCAAGAAGCGTTGACAACTTTGGTATGCGGGGTGCCATTCAAATATGTCGAATTGTGGTGTTGCTGGTGGATCGGTCTGACCTGATGGCGTCCCACCAGATGATGTGCTAGGGCCTGCTTCAAATGTATCTCCTCTAGCAGAAAACGTCGGATATCCTCCCAGGTTGGAGAAGCCGGGCAGGCTTGTCATACTGCGAAATTAATTTCTATAAAAAACAAGGTTGTTAACAATGTGTGTGTGTTGCTGGAGGGGAACACATCGCTTTATTTGCTTGCGACTCACCTAGCTTTAGCAAAAGAATACAAACTTCCAGAGCTGTTCCAGCGCCGTTTGGTAAGCGAGCAATAGGAGTACAGTGTCTAAGATTGGTAAATTAAGAGAATGGAGTCAATGACGCGACGGTGGCGAGCGGTGAGTACCAGAAGGCAGGACGACTGCTACTCGATGCTGGGAGATGAGATGGATTACAGGACGGTAGATATAGGAATTTATATTCGCCAACGATTGTTGAGATGAGGAGATTCATGGACATGTGCCGTTGGACGGGGTGGCTTTTCAGTTCACTCCACCAAACGAATTCTCCTGTAGATGGATTGTAGAAAGCTCACGGGGTTCTTGGAATGAACCCTTGCGGTGATCATGTCCAGCCACACTTACCTCAATACCTAGGTAGCATTTTCACTGTTGCCCCCCCCCCCGGGAGCCAATAGCAGGCTGCGCCGCAATAACGCCTAGAAATGGTGGCTTTGGCGTTGGTGGATTTGCTTGACCGATTGCGAAAGGTGTCATTAGCACGCTGTTGCGCAGTCGTCGTTGGTCACTCGCTGTGCATGCTTCAGCTACCTGTATATCCTCTCTTGTTTGCTCTATTCTACATAGTCCGTGACGATATGATTATGGATAAATCTTTGGAAGAACCCCGGCCAGGTCGAAATGTTGGTGCGAGGCTTGTCCTGTCGATTTGTCGATCTGGGCTCGGTTTACCCACTATCAGATTTGCAGCACGGCCTCCACCGATGCTGTGCTCTAACCATTCACTTAGATAGCCCCGAATCTGACAGGCGCCATGACGCTTCAAATGGCTCCTTTTAGGAAGGCAATACCTTGACGATGCTATAGGCTACTCAGCCTCAAGGCCGTTGCTTTTCAAATGCGCGATTGCGATCTGATGCACCTCACAATCCTTGAATAGCTGAATTGCACAGCCACAGCCCACAAAAGTGTGCAGAGACGATGCAGCCAGTGATGATGTAACTCAAAATGAGCCGAACATGTCCGTGCACGCTTGGTCACATCGTGGCTCATTTGTTGCTGCATCGTGCATCAAGCCCCCGTAAAACCACAGCTCAGTATCTTCAAAATGGCACAGAAAACGTTCTCATTGGCTTCGCGCGTAAATGTATGCATGTTAGTTATTCCACAAAAGCAAATGACACCCACATTGACCCCTGCAGCTGTCGCCTAGCATCTCCATGCCGGCGATTCATATTGGTGTCTACTTAACATCCGGTAACGAAACTTACCAGTCTGTTAAATGGGCGCTAGAAGTATGTATTACGGGTTTTGGAACCCCCTGACGATCAGCTGGATACTGATGCCGACAGGCTGGTTATCGCGGGTAAGGTGTCAGTCAGACAACACACCCTTGTCAAACCATTGACCATGGCGCAACAGGATAGACTCAGCTGAGATGTATGACAATGAGAAGGAGGCAGGCAAAGCCGTATTAGACTACCTGGAGGCAAATAACCTCAAGCGAGAAGAAATCCATTTTACCTCCAAGCTGGCATCCAATGGTTCGTATGACGCGGCTCGAAAGGCAATCAAGCGGTCCGTGGATGAGTGTGGATTGGGTCATCTTGACTTGTACCTGTTACATTCTCCATACGGTGGCAAGAAGGCACGCCTTGAGAGCTGGAGAGCTGTGGAGAATGCCATCACGGACGCCCAGGTGAGTGAGTCTCAATACGAACACCAATCTAAGATCAACACTAACTTGGCGCCTGCTGTACTCTAGATCAAGATTGGCGGAGTTTCCAATTTCGGGGTTAAGCACGTAAGTGATGTTCTTGTCCTGACCAGAGTGTATACGCTCTACTGGACGGTACGTCCCAGCCTGAGATGCGAAGGTCGGTGTACTACTGTAAAGCAAGCCCGCTAGCGAAAGGCACAATATTTTTAGCATCGATCAAGGGAATTAGGGACTTTGAGCAAACCAAGGTTACATGCTTGCCCGGGGACTTGGACTGACAAGGAGCAGATTCAAGAGCTCCTGGATTCCAAGTCACGTATCCGTCCTGCAGTAAACCAGATAGAGGTCCATCTGTTCAACACACGAAAGGACATCACTTCCTTTTGCCAGGAGCAGGAGATTGTTGTAGAGGCCTATGCGCCACTGGTGCGGGGGGTTGAGGATGAAGCATCCAACAATTGTTTCTCTTTCGAAAAAGTATGAATGCACCACCGGACAACTGCTCGTCCGATGGAGCATCCAGCACGGCTTTGTCCCGCTGCCCAAGAGTGTCCAGAAAAAGCGCATCATTGAAAATTCAGAGATTGGTGGGTTCGAAATTGAGGGCGGCGACATGGCGAAGATGGATCGACTAGATGAGTATTTGCTCACGGGTGAGTTGCCCTGGCAGCAAAGCTGTTCCGAATTTGGTGCTGGAATCAATATTCCTAGGCATGTGACCAGTTACTGACAATGAGGTTATGCATCAGACTGGGATCCAACAGGCTGCGCTTAGCTATGCGAGGTTACACAAAGTGCGTGGGGTGTGTGAGTGCTACCCAGAGGTATTGGGGATCGTTTGTTCAGCCTGTGCAGACCCGAGTGTGGTTCGCAGACAGAGTACCTAGTGCCTAGGCATGTGGGTACTAGGTAATAGCTTATGTACACAGCAGATGCCTACCTATTCGGCCGTACCGATGCATGAGAGGCTGAGTGCATGTCGCGTGCATTGATGTAGATGAATGATCCAGTCACGCATCGTTCGGCAGCGCCCGGCCACATGTGAATAACGTAATCATGCGGCTATGAAAGTCACGTGTTTCAAACTTTGTCACGTGCAGCTTCCGGACCATTCTATTCCGTATCCCGATAAGTGTTCTTGTTCTTGTTCTTGTACGTGCTTGTTGTTGTTTTTTGTCCATCCCATTTGTTGCACACCGTAGGTGAGCACTAGGTAGGTAGTAGTCTATCAATAATCACCTCGTGCGCGCTGGTATCTCTACTTGTACCTTCCATATCACCTATTTGCCTATTTACCTACCTAGGTATCTGTCCACACACCTACTTGGACAAAAAGTAAAAAAAATCTCCACACGCTGATACCACCACCGACATGCCACAACATGGTAATAAATATTTGCTGCCATTCTTAGTACCAGTAGGACAATGGTGGGCTGAGCAACCCGCGTACTCAGTGGGGTCGTTACAAACCCTTTTCCTCATTGGTATCCCAATGGACTCAAACTAGCGCCCGCGGGGTCGCCTCGTCGCCCCCCTTCCCACGGTTGGCCTCCCACCCACACGAGGGCCGAAAACGCAGCATACCCGCTATGCGCCGAAGTTCGGATGCCCGGAATCCCCTCTAGCTCCTATTCATGACGACCAAGAATTACAGTAAACACTCTAACCAAACTCGCCGCAGCCCGCGCGCCCGCACGTGAGTTTACCCCCGCGATAGTCCTCATTGGCTGGAATTCCTTATCAGTATCAGAGACACCATACTTTTGCACAGCAATAATCTGCCGACCACTGGGAGCAACTCCTCCAAGGACTATCTCGGCGGGTGACGTTTAAGAATGTTCATCCGTTTGGTTTTGTCGTGACTGTGCCAACACCAGGGTCCAGCAGCTTGCAGCTCTAGATACTAGCTTCATCAACATCTATATATACGCTCCCTTCCTTCCTTTGTCTCTCTGTTTCTGTCAGACGACCTTGAACTTTCTTCTTCCTAATTCAACCTTTCAAAATACCCATCGCACACCTGACACCATGTCCCACGAAACCGAGTTCCTTCAGGCCTATCACGGTATGCACACACTCGTTTTTTTGATCATGGGAACCTTTTTCTCCTAGGAAGGAAGTTCAATTAGTTTCAGCGACCACGCAACAGCTAACTTACTCTTCTCCAGAGCTCGCCTCCACCCTCGAGGGCTCCAGCATCTTCCAGAAGAACCCCGAGTACAGGAAGGCTCTCGAGGTCGTCTCCGTTCCTGAGCGCATCATTCAGTTCCGCGTTGTCTGGGAAAACGACAAGGGAGAATGCCAAGTCAACAAGGGCTATCGCGTGCAATTCAACTCTGCTCTCGGCCCGTACAAGGGTGGTCTTCGCTTCCACCCAACAGTCAATCTATCTATTCTCAAATTCTTGGGATTTGAGCAAATTTTTAAAAATGCCCTCACTGGCCGTAAGTGACTGATTATTTTGAGTAGCGCTGAGACATCAATACTGATAAGACTCGGCAGTCAACATGGGCGGTGGCAAGGGTGGCTGCGACTTCGACCCTAAAGGCAAGTCGGACAATGAGATCCGCAAGTTCTGTGTTGCCTTCATGAGAGAGTTGAACAAACACATCGGTAAGTTTTGTCCTTGGCATATGCATCCTGAAGACTCATGTGGGGCTTGCACCATTGCGAACGGTCCTACATCTATGTCCTGACAACAGACCAACGAGAACAACCGGCTATACCCAGCCTTATCTTCTTCGGTGCCTGGGAAGCGTCGTTGCTACAACTTGTCGAGACACTTTAGTAGCTCAATAGAACATTCCACTTACGTAAATCTACAGGCGCGGACACGGACGTACCAGCGGGCGATATCGGCGTCGGTGGCCGTGAAATCGGTTACCTCTTTGGCGCATACAGAGCAGAGCGCAATCGCTGGGAAGGTGTCCTTACTGGCAAAGGAGGCTCGTGGGGAGGCAGTTTGATCAGGCCTGAGGCCACCGGTTATGGTCTCGTTTACTATGTCGACCACATGATTAACTACGCCTCCGGCGGAAAGGAATCGTTCAAGGGCAAGCGAGTCGCTCTATCTGGCTCGGGAAATGTTGCACAGTTCGCGGCTCTCAAGGTCATTGAGCTGGGTGGAACCGTCGTGTCTCTCTCTGACAGCAAGGGTGCCTTGATTGCCGAAGATGACAAAGGCTTCACTCCCGAGATCATCAACCAGATCGCTACTCTCAAGCTCGAGCGCAAGGCGTTGACGGCACTGGAGAATCACAGCTTCCGCTATATCGAGGGTGCGCGTCCATGGAAAGAGGTTAGCAAGATCGACATTGCCCTTCCTTCTGCGACGCAAAATGAGGTTTCCGAGGACGAGGCCAAGGCTCTCATTGAGGCAGGCGCCAAATTCATCGCAGAGGGCTCCAACATGGGCTGCACACAGGAGGCCATTGAGGTCTTTGAGGCGCACCGCCGCGAGAAGAAGGGCGAGGCCATTTGGTACGCACCTGGCAAGGCTGCTAATGCCGGTGGTGTCGCCGTCTCTGGCCTCGAGATGGCTCAGAACTCTCAGCGCCTGTCGTGGACGTCTGAGGAGGTTGATGAGAAGCTCAAGGGTATCATGAAGGCATGTTTTGAGAACTGTCTCGAGACCGCCAAGGAGTATATTACCCCTGCTGAGGGCGAGTTCCCATCTCTTGTCGGTGGTGCCAACGTCGCTGGCTTCAGGAAGGTTGCTGCCGCCATGAAGGACCAAGGTGATTGGTGGTGAAAAGCACGCTTCTGGGCAGGCGCATCAGATTTGTAAATGATACCTCATGATGACATTTTTCCGTTTGACATGGCGTTTGGATGGATTGACGCACACTAGTTGTAAATTGATACCTCAATCAAAATGACATATACACATAATCGATTGACTTAGGATTTCAAAACCCTTCGCGTTCTATCGATTAAATTAAAAAAGCAAAGTGCCCTAGGTAAGGATGTCTAGCCTCCACATACCGAATTACCCCGCCATTCCTCCACCTCAGCTATTCACTATCTGAAGCAAAAGAAAACAACTCCCAGCCCCACCAAAAAAAATCCCAAAGCATATCTCTCCCCATCGCACTCAGCTAGTCTATCCTCGGCATGGCACATGCTTTTTCTCGGCGCAGTGCGCCGTGGTACAAATTACATGATATCTACACAGCAATTTTATTTGGCGGCGAGCGCCGCTTCGCACCCCATGAGGAGTGGGCGGAACGTCAGTCTCAACCGGATGCGGAGGAGATGGAAGTCAGTTGTTGTTTCGATATCGGAGCGGATAGATTAGAGAGTGGTGCCTGGTAAGGATCAGAAGTGCGGATAAGTAGGAGGCTAGGATAAGCAAGAACATCACACTGTCGACGATTTCGTCCCGGAAAATGTATCTAAATAGGTTTTTCAATTCGTAGATCTTGGAAGGTTAGAAATTGAGGCTTTTCATGAGTGGGAACATAACCTCAAATTTAGGCATAGAGAATAGTGGGTTTGCTCTTGTAACAAATCATCACTCGCATCTCTTTAGCCTTCTAGTTTTCGTAGTACTTGGTGTCCAAGACAAAGTTTTTTTGATCTCTGTTGGCCTGAGATGTAGAGTGTTAAGATAGTAGGGGCCCAGCTGTTAATTGTAGGAAGCCTTATTTCCATCCTTCCTATGTACCCTTGTCTCACTATCACTTTCCATTTTGAAAAGGGTTGTGGTCACAAAAGAATCGCCTGGAAATTCCACCGTTACTCCAATAAAGTCATCTGCAACGTGCGAAGTCTACAGCTATTGTCACCTTGGAATGCCTGTGTTTCTGCACTCAAAATCCCTATTTGCTTTCATCGATTCCCAATGTCTTTGAACAGGGAAACTCGTTAGCTGTATCTCTCGGCCCTTAACTTGGGGCATGTTATGGGTACATGGTCTAGGATAACTGTTCACTTACCGTAGTAGGTTGGCCGTTGTGAACAACCTTTGACAAATGTGGTTAGCAGCTGCACTATCCTGATACGGTGTGCGGGTAAGAAAGTAAGAAACCTGCCGTGCCACACGCCGACGACGCAATCGAGCATCACCAATTGCACTATCCCTGCCCAACTCAAACTCTAGCCATCCACTGGGTTGCCGATCATCAAAATATGATCTTGCGATTGGGTGCCACATACTGCGTGCGCCACACACTTTGCTATGATATCATAAGGTACTGGCTGATAGAGGGGCCTGCTTAGGCTCATTTACGCAGAAATGGCAGTTCAAGTACCTTCATTCATACATGCGTCCTTTTCTACAACTTTGAAAGATGGAACTAGAGCAACGGCTACCTCCCAACAAATTGCAAAAGAGGAAAAGCCGCGAGCGTCAGGAGCTCGTAATGTCTGGCAGATTAAATACCCCCTCGACCAACACATCGCAAGCCATGGCACCTCCAAATAACGCCTCATCGGCAGAAGATAAAAAGAAGAAATCTAAATTCCATTTGTCGAATCCATTCCATTCAAAAGAAAAGGATATTGGTAACAGCAAAAAAGACCCCTTGGGAGCTACAGAGGACAATCGCAAAAGGGATACTCTGGAACCGAATGGGGACTCGGCTTACGGAAGCAGCGAGCCTAGTAGTAGTGCCAATCCTAGTTTTACACATAATCCACGGCCCATCTCTGGTGAACAACAATGGCAAACACCTCCAGCAAACTCGCAAGCGCCCATAATGTCGACTCCATCGCCCCAGCAAACCAGCTTTGCCCCGCCCCCTGCACATGCTTTGCAGAATCGATCAAGCCACGAGAATATATCCAGGGAAGCTTATAGAGATGCTGGCACTGGTAATATTGTCACAACAATGACTACGGTAGGTGCTATTTACATTTTGTGTACGAGAAATAGGTTAACTTGACTCTTCCATAGACGACAACTACAACTACAACCACCACCGGCCCTGGAGGAACCACGACTGTAGAACAACCTGTTGGAAATAATGTATCACAAGGAGGCGGTAGCATAACCAACATGTCTGGGCCGAGTCCACCTTCACCAATGCCTCCTTTACCACCAAGTCAAAACCCGGTGCCAGGCCTCACACCCCAAGCTTCACGTACTGATATCACCCCGCCAATGCATGCAAACCCAAACCAATACCGATACCAAGAGCCACCACAACAAGCAACGATTCCCGAAAATGCATCACCTCCGATACCACAGAAGAATAATATCAGGAATCGTTTGGAACTTGACTCTGTCTCGCCTGCGATTCAACGTCCGAATCCAATGGACCAGCAGCAAGCCAGTCCAATTACGCCTAGCAGTCCATCAAGCAGGGCGAACTTTTCTTACCCATCGCGAGCACCTCCACAAGGTGTGCCTCGACAAGTCTCTACCGAGCAGCAGCAGCCAACCTCGCATCAATTGGGGGAATCTTGCAACTCTCAGCAACATTCTGGATACGAAAATGAGTCGAGTCATCCAGTTCCGTTTAGAGCGGGGCATGCACCTCAACAAGTACCCCAAAGCCCTGCTCATAAACAGTCTACACTAGCGAATCTGAAGGCTGCTGCGCACGGTATTCATGTAAGCTCAATCTATTTGTTATCTTTGTAGAGCAACTACTAACATCATTTCAAAAGGGAGCTGGTGA
Organism: Phaeosphaeriaceae sp. PMI808; assembly: GCA_021365335.1. Taxonomy (NCBI): domain Eukaryota; kingdom Fungi; phylum Ascomycota; class Dothideomycetes; order Pleosporales; family Phaeosphaeriaceae; species Phaeosphaeriaceae sp. PMI808. Next base: position 34,296 of record JAJTIZ010000113.1, read on the forward strand.
GGCTCTTAGAGGCACATTCAATAGTACCATCGATCGTCGATTTGCCACAGCGGACTCAACTGTCCACGCCAAAAACCAGGCTACAATTAATGCAGGCCGTTCCGAGATCGATTCGCAGAATTTTGCGTATCGACCTCGACCACATGCCACAGATGCACCTCCAGTGCCCCCCATTCCTACCCAGCAACAATATGCCAACTCTCCCGCACAGCAACCATATTCAGGCTCTTCAATATCTGGATCACAGATAGACGAGGGGTATGGCGGAGGAGGTGGTAAACTTAGTGGATTTATGAAGAAAATGAAGGAAGGACCAATGGCATCGAATAGAAGTGGTGGTGTAGGAGCTCAGTAGGAACATGAGCTTGCTTAGTTGAAATTTCCGGTGGATAGCAATGCGCACCTCTACTGGGGACCAAGAAGTTCGAGTGGGGTTTGATTGTTAGTTTATCATTTCACGTCGGATTGTACTAATGCTCGAGCTGGGGTATCATTTAGTTGAAAATTGATTGAATCATATTCCGTACCTTCCTACCCTTTTGGTTCTGTCAGTCATAAAGAACCCTTGAATTCCTCTCCATTTTGGTCGGTCCGTGGGTAATATGCTCTAAACAAACCCACAGTCAACGTCAATATACCGTTCACCTCCCACATATGTTGGCGGCGATCGGTTCGAAGGTTATCATGTAGACAGACAGACAGACAAACATCATAATAATAATGACAATGTACAAGTACATACCAAAGTCAAGTCGCGAACATGCAAATTTGGTTACTTTACCGCCAAGGCGTCCGGAGGAGGAGCACTATCCACAATGAAGATGTCCTGTCATTTTATCGAACGGCACAGATATTCCCGAACAATTTCAGAGAATGAGGACGGGAAGTTGCATTGGTTCGTATTGCGAAAGGCAGATTTTAAGAGGCTGTAGGTTACGAGTAATATAGGTATACCTATAGGTCGCTTCCTGCTGCCCACATGGTTTAGCCCGAGCCTTCCAAACACCCTGATTTCCTTGCAGTTCACCACTCAACACCATAAAGCCACAAAGTTTTCCCATCGCGTCGCGGGCGCGCTTCAAAGCTACCAGGGAGATGACTGCCATCGGCTCAAGGGTCGTGCTTTTCCTACCGCCCGCAGATCGCCACACGCGAATTATTTTGAGGTGAAACATTACCCGTGCATTTACCGAGCTGTTTCAAGCGTTGTCGCCCAATCATTGCGCAATAACCACGCGCCTATCAAACCTTGCCTCAACGTCTGGATGCCCAGCACTTCAGGGTTCGGATCGCTTTTTGTGGGCGGCGTTGCATATCTAGTCACCAGTTGCTGCGTTGTTCGTAGCCAGCAGACCGGGCGCTATGCTCCTTCGAGGGCACGTCTCGTGTTTCAAGCCAAGTAGCACTGGCGCAAAGGTTGACGGTCGAGCAATTTGGGCCACTCGATGGCGTGGAAGTGAAGAGACTCCCGCGCCATGGGCCATAATTGGCACTCTGGCTATGTTTGCCACGGTGATTGGTTGGGCTAGGCATGGGTCGAGAGTGATTTCTTCATTAGAATTCCCCTTCACTTGAGGTGTTCATTCTGTTCATTCTGTTCATTCATTTTCAATTCATATTGTCCGCTATTGTTGCTATTGTCGAGCAAGCAGACGCTTGCCTGGTGGCCCGGGAATCCACCCATTACTTTTTAACTTCGTGAACCTGTTATTCTACCTCCCAATTCCTATCCTTGGCTCAACGCGCTCTTGACTGCTGGGCAGCTCAACTACGTACTTTTACCCTTTGCAATACTCTCAACAACCTTCAATTATATCTACATATTACAATGGCTCTTCTCTCAGCCGAGCACCTGGCCGGACCGGGCTACATTATCCTCAATGTCATGCGTGGATTGAACATCATTGCATTAGGTTCTGTCGTTGCTAGCAGTATTGTCATGCTAGTCAAGACCTTCATTGTTTCTAAAGTAGGCCCCATTCAATTCCTGTAAAACTTCCCATCAAACTAACAGAGTGAAGTTCTTCTTTTTCGACGCTTGCAGTCACGTTATCACAGCGATTGCTGGCTTGTTCCTCATTGTCTCAGAGTGCTCGCTCTTCCGAACCTTCTTCGCGCGCAACTGGCCTCTTCTAAGCCCTGCTCATGGTTTTGTCACCCTAGGCTGCGCTATGATGGCTATTGGGCTTAACTTGCTGGGCAACATGAACAAGGCAGCCACAAGCCAGGAGTCACTAGGCTTGCCGTTTTGGCGTTTGCTTCTCGCCTCCGGTATTCTGTCCGTTGTCATTGGCTTCTTCAACGTTGCTACCGTAAGTCTACACAGTTATTTTGGCCCCGTCTAGCAGAATATTAATGTTTTTTAGAGCTTTATCTTCTGTGACAAGTCGCGCAACATCACTGCTCGAAGTGTCCGCTCTCGTGGTGCCATGACGCTCTCTGAAATCGACACTGAATCTCAATATGATCCTAAGCACAAAGCATTCACTATCAACACGCACCACACAGGCAGCAGCTCCTCGCGTACCAATATGGGTGGCTCACCACCCATGCGTATCGGCACTCCTCCAGTTGATTGCGGCTCTCCTGAGCTTGCTCCTCATAACAAGGAGACCGAACCCAACCAAGCTTCGCAATTCGACTTTGGCCCAATGCGTGCTTTCCGTAATGCCCGACAGTCTTTCCTTCCTAGCTACCATAGCACTTCGCCTACCAAACCCTTCTCAAATCGGCCAGCATCATCCATATATTCAAGGACCACCTCTGGAGAGCCCCAGAAGAAGCGCTTCTGGCAGCGCAAACAGGCACAAGAAGACGAAGAAATCCCACGCGTTCCCGAAATCTCCTACCCACTCAACGTCAACCCCCAATTCGCGCACCTTGTTAAGCCCAATCTTGCACACCACCCTAGCGTTCGAAGACCTGAGGCAGACTACGACAAAATCTAATTGCTGCAATGGCAGGGGCAGTCGGCGCGGTATGAGCTTGTATTTCAGATTGGCGTACATGTGTAAACACTTTATGATACCACTTTCTTTATTGTTTAACTACTGCATATTACATAGTGGGCAATGTTTGGCGCTGTAGCAAAAGAAAAACATTGATGCCACTTTGGCCACACAAGGACGCGAGAAACTGACTACTCTCATTTGTAACGAACATAACATACCACCAACAATTTTTTTGAGATCCGACTATTATTGCGTCACTGAGAACCCTGTTGTGATGTGAGATAGTGATGTATAACATAGCACATATAAGGTTTTACAAGGCCATTGAGGTAAATCTAATTTCAAGACCAGGGCAAGAAAATCTCTGTGCTAAAACGCCAAATACGCACTGTTTCATTTGTCAATGTCATCCGATTCAGATTGCCTCTACTCGTCTCCTACTGGATCCTGAAACGGATCAATAGCATTGCCATTCGGATCGTACAATTCCATCACCGTCCCATCCTCCATAGCCAAACTCCACTCCTGCGTATAATACAATCCACCCCTGCCCTTCCTCCTACACCTCAACCTCACCTCTCCCTGCCTCTTGGTCCCCTTAACCCAAAACTTAATATCAATGCGCCCGTGCACTTGATTGATCTCGCCCTTGATCCAGGGATACTTGCTGGCAAAGTATATCTCATCACCGAGTTCAGCGCGCACGGCGGGGTTAGTACGCAGCGCGTAGAGCGTGGATGTGACAACTGAGGATTCTTGCTTCTGGTAGTTGAAAAATGCGGCAGTAGTGATGATCATTGCGATTACGAAGATGGGGAAGGTTTTGGCGACTTGTGGGGGTATGAGGGGTGGGATGCTGACAATGGGTTAGTTGTGAGAGGGGATATGGGGGTTGGGCGATATCGTACGGTGGTAGGGCGCGGTTTGGCCGTCGTTCTAGAAGTATTTCCCCTTCTTTAGGTGGTGGAATTAGGTTCTCGGGCGACCATACGCTGGTTGGTGTCTTCCATGGTACAACTGGTTTCGTTGCATCAGGTGCTGGTTGCGTCGTCGATGCGCAACGCATTACGGGTGTTCGGCGGAGGCATTGTGCCTGTTTCGTAACCCGTACTCTTAGAAGCGTAGAAGATATCCGTGGAGGAGGCATTTTTTATGTTTTATGTGAAGTTACGTGGATTAGACATGTTCACGTCAAAAAGATCGTTCGATGTCTTGGCAGTGGAGTGTGCTTTGCACTCGGATAAGTTCCGAGTTTGCAGCGTCACCACTGGACCTGGGCAGCCATAGTTGACACAAGCACTTCATATAGAGTCAGTCAGGGTTTATTTTCAAACTACAAACTAAGTCTTCGTTGAATTGTAATTTCTCTTGATTTAAATGTCCCTTCAACCACTAACAATCGTGCCACCGTTAGGATGAAGTGATTGTCCACTCATGGAACTGCTATCATTGCTAGCCAAAAACACAAAGCATGTCGCGATCTCACTAGGCTGTGACGGCCGGCCAATAGGCGCACTGAATTGTTTGATGGCCTCATCGTTCATAGTAGCCGGAATGAGCGGTGTCCACACAGGACCAGGGCAAACAGCATTGACTCGAATACCCTTGGAAACGTACTGGTTAGACAATCCACGCGTGAATGCAACAATAGCACCCTTGGTTGATGTGTAATCCAAAAGATCGGGACGACCAATATATGCATTGATAGATGCGTTGTTAATTATTGTTGAACCTTTCCTCATGTGTGGGAGGGTGTATTTGGAGAGGTAGAAGAATGGGTGGATGTTGGTATCGAAAGTGTGTATCCATTGGTCCCTGATGAAAGTTAGTACGATGTTGGCTCCTATTCTGAAACAGTGAAACCACTTACTCGTCCAGGTCCTTGATATCCTCGACCGTCATTTGATATGCATGGTTGTTCACCAAAATATCGATGCTGCCCATTTGCTTAACAGCCTCCTCAACTACCTTTTTGCAGCTCTCGCGGTGCTTCAGGTCTGTCGCGTATGTGTGGCATTTTTGGCCCTTGCCTTCGACCAGCTCCACGGTCTCTTTCGCGTCATGTTCCTCTTCTGGCAAGTATGCAATAAAACTGTCTGCACCCTCCATTGCGTAGAGAACAGCAACCGAGCGACCAATACCTGAGTCACCACCGGTGATCAGAGCCTTCTTACCCTTGAGCTTACCAGCAGCTTTATAAAGTTCGCGGCCACCGTCAGCTGTGGGAAGGTGATCGACCTGTGGAGGTGGATCCATCAGAGTCTGCCATCCTGGAACCTTCTGATGCTGAACTTCTGGCTGATGACCTATGTACATTATTATTAGTTTGTGTGCTATGAAGCAAGCCGAGAGAAACCAACCTTGTTCAAATTGGCCCTTTTTAGACGACATGGTTGCTGATTAGGTAGGTATCAAAGTTGATAAGGACGGTTGGGAATTAGCTTCGAGTTTTCGATTTGCGACTTCACGTAGATAGTAGAAATATGTCTAATACTGCTCAAAAGCAAACTTTTATGGTATTGACATTTTCGAGTGACATCACAACATTGTCACAGAGCAAACATCATTAAAAGTGGCCCAAAAGCGACCATGACAGAGGCTAATGAAAAAAATGTATGAGCAATTGCTGTTATTGCTGTACATTGGTAGCATGCTTGCAAACTCTGTCCGAACGTTGTATACACTACCAAAAATGTTTACCAATTTCAGCCAGATGGCTTCATCGTTCATATGGTCATGTTCGCGTGTACGGTTGAGGGGAAGCAAAGACAAGGCTTGGTGATGGCCTCGCTTGATTTTCAAATCAGCTTGCTTGGGTTACTCTACTCTTACCTATCCATGCTTCCATGGTAACGTCATGGATCGCAGTCTGCATCAGAAGCACCACTTATGTAATAGCTTCATTGCCATTAATCAGGAAACTTGTAATCCTTTCATTCTCGTAAAGCACCATCCAATCCTACCCTAATTAGACTGTAATTGCAATTTCATCACACTGTAGCTAGCGATGACGATGACGATATGATGGGATTCTCAAATGCGCAGCTATGACATCACACGGGTCCCAGGATCAGGATCCCACGATATACTAACCATATCGAGCCACCACCTACGTTCAACCTCCATCCCCTTTGCCTATCATGTCTCGAATCAGTGAACAATCTGGAACCAAGCCACCCCAAGTCCTAAATGGCTCCTAACGTCATGCGCCACGAAGAAGTTGGTCTTGATAGTCCCTGCGTGACGTACCCTTGCCTTACAAGATGATCTTGTTCCTAATTCAGGAGGCTAAGCTTGTAGAATCTTGTTTTCAGGGTCTGAAGTGGAGGGTGGGAAAGGTTCGAGAAGAGGATGAGAGACAGATATAAGATAGAGCACATCTTATGCCGCCAATTCTTCAATCACAACAACAACCACCACCACCACCACCAACTTCTACCAAATAATTACTCAAAGTGACAACTACAACATTGCGACTAGCAATTAAATCAACAAACACTAACTCCTTCACCAATCATGCCTATGATGCGCCGCACCGTTCCCCGCACCACCCGCACCACCCGCTCCACCGCTCGTCCTAGCCTTAAAACTCGTCTCATGGGAGGCAACCGCCGGACTCACGCTACCAGGGCGCCAGCCACCACTACTACCACAACCACCAAGACCGTCCGAACCACTGGCGGCCATGGACACCACACTACCGCTACTCCTGTCCACCACCACAAGCGAAAGACCACCATGGGTGATAAAGTCTCTGGTGCTTTGATGAAGCTGAGGGGAAGCTTGACTCGCCGCCCTGGTCTCAAGGCAAGTCCATAGGATATACCTAACTATAATTTGAACATGGTCTAACAGTACTTAGGCAGCTGGCACTCGCCGCATGCACGGAACTGATGGCCGCAATGCTCGCCGTGTTTATTAACCTGGCTATGGTCATGAATTTTGGCAATTAGCAAGTCATGTTGTATTTGTGGCATGCAGTTACGACTAGCAGTGTACGATTATTGTTGACGATACCCACGAGTTGAACGTTATGTAATTTGAATAATGATCCTTGAAAATATTACATGTTCAAACCCCATCTATCAACATGTACTTCACTACCAGTCCATTATGATATAGTAAGAGGCCCATAATCCTATTGCTTGGCAAAATGTATCCCTGTCGCGAAAAGTGTACATTCATGACATTGCCTTACGCTGCACGCACGGTCAACTTTCCTCCAAACATCTTGCCTACTTTGTAAATATTCCGCGGTCGTGGAAGTATGCCATTGACCTATGTTCCGTGTTAATCTCTTTTCTAAAATGTGTTTTGCAGCCTGCTTACCATTACTGCGTCTCGAAAAGCTAGCTCCCCTTGGCCATCATTCATAGGAATGATGTTATCAGGCAGATCAAAGACTTGTCTCAGAGTTCGGTAATCTTCGTTCCCCTCATGAACATCATGTTCTTTCCTGGTTTTGGGCTTGTTCATCATCGACGGACGCTTCCACGCACCATTTCTCTCATCGTGGATGTCTTGTAGGTTATGTCTGCGCTTGTGCCATAGTCGATGATCTGATCCGAAGTACCTCTTCCTTGGCGATCTTGCTTTAATTTCGGCAATTTTATGGGCTTTCTCAACGTCGGTCATTGCTTCAATAGAGGAATGCAGAGCTCGTGGATGAGTACCCAAGGATGAAGCTTTTTGGCTACTATTGGAGTCAAATGCAAGTGCTCTTGTACGCCGGCAAGGTTTGGAGCGCTCAAACGGCATGAAGGCCATGTCTATATTTTCATATTGTCGAGGTGAAGATGCTTGATAGAGAATTTCTGTTTTGGTATTTGTTTGCGGCTGCTGGGTTGTTGACTCTGGTAGGTGCATCGGGGGAACAGCTCCATTTCTTTCACAAACCAATAGGCTGACCGACGTGCTAGCTTCCTCTGTCGCTGGCTGGCGCCCTAGAGGTGGCGTGGGATAATTAGCAGCTGTGCGATATTCCGAATACTCCTTTTCATACTGTGCTCTCAAGTGTGTGTTAGTAAAACCCCACATCTTCTGACCTCGACGTCCACGAGTACCAGGAATCTTATAGCCTTGAAACTCATCGAACAGTGAAAGAGCCGATCTGATGCTTGTCTCCCATTCACCTTCACCAAGTTTTAGGTACGAGAATTTTTGGGCTATCCACATAACAATCTGTGACGAGGTGAGTCGAGCCCCATTTGCAGCCACTAGTGCTAGTATGGTTAATTTCCGCATGGTATATCGAACCTCAGTTGAAGCCTTTGTTACACTTTGTGATACACTGACAGGCGATTCTCCGCTATCAGACGACAGTTGTTCAGCTCTCGCAGAACCTATCCAATCCGAAATGTGGAATGGTAGATGTTCCGGGCATGCGTCAACAATGTTTTCCGTGTTGTCCTCTGAAACGCTATTATCATAGCGTTCACTCAAAGAGCTACTTATTACAATAGGTTCTTGGACCTCACTTGTCATCAGCTTGGATGACACATGTGGTGACGTATCGTTTGTGTAAGCTGTTCGCTGACTTGCCCCGTTAGACTGCTTGATAGGACCTTTAGCTAGGGCATTGGTGGCAATGATTTTCGCTGGTGCAGTTGCGCGTTTTTCAATAGAATGATCCAATGGACCCGCTTTGGGTGAAAAATCCCGAGATAACTCATTAGTATCGGCCTCATACTTAGGGCAGGTTCCAGATGCAAATGCCGCCTCAATGTGCTCCAAATCACCAATCTTCCTCTGAGTGATCTTTGGTGTATTTGCCACAAGCTCAGACCTAAACCAATGTAGAGAGCTGCGATCGTCTAAGGAACGAAAAGTTGATGGCGTAGTGCTAGATGCTAGCATGGAAGCGTTTCCGCGTTGTTCAATTTGGATAATAGAAATAGCCTCAGGTGTCTCTGGTATCTCCACCTCGCCGAATTCAGCAAAAAGAGTCTTCTTCTGACAACGATGGCTACAATATGTAAGTAATTTGAGCAAAAGCGTGCGAAAGTGAATGGATAAAACCGATAGAGACGATATCAACAAGAACGGCGAAAAGAAATAGGCGCATACCACTCGACATCCATGGCCCTTTTCTTCACGAAGGCCCGCTGCTTCCGACATGCCGAGCATAGCACAGCCGATGAAGCAATTGTCGTTGGTCGAGCCGGCTCAATAAGCATTAAGCCATCATCATGCTGAGAGTTGTCACGGGTGAGGTGGCTCTGGACCTTAAAGAGAGCGCTCGGTATGCTGAGTGGACCGGAGGAACGTTGTGTCGGAGTATTCGGGATCTCTGTACAGATGTGGGATTGAACATTGAACTGATCAGGTGTTGATCGCTTTCTAAGGTGCGTGCTTGTGTCAGACCGATTCGGGTGCTCTTTGTGTAACCCCATTGATTTTGCTAATGGCCCCCCGGCCTTCGCGGGCGTCGATAATGGATGATTCGCTATTAAATTTGTGGTCGAATCTAGGAGCAATGAACATCTTACAGATTGTACTGAAGGATTTGAGGAAGAGGAGCGTGGAGTGATGGAAATGGCTGAGGTGCGCCGCGATATGCAGCCCAGGCATTTCAAACATCGCCAGTGTTTTCTTATTTTATTAGCTATACTCGCATGATGCTAAACGCCAGGAGCACTTACGGGTCAACTTCATTAGTGAGTGGAGGCCTGCGGCAGCTATCGTGATATAGGGCATGGCATCCAGGACAGGCAACTATCGGATCGTATTTGGCATTCGCACCTTTCATACAGATCCGACACATCGATTTGTTTGATAAACCTAATTTCATGTGACGGTTCGAACAGGCAATTTTCAGCTTGCTACTGTTGGTGCTCTGCTCACGGGATGTGATTCCTTTCGATCTACGTTGATCTGAAGAAGCGAAAACATGTGTTGGATGTTTAGAGTCATGCCATGACACAGTAGAGCTATCCGTTGACGATTTCAAGGGCACACCGTAGTCATCATGCCTATACCTGATCAGTATTGGTACTAGCCAATGGAGGAGGATTCCCTACCTACGCTGGGTCTCGTTTGATGTTATAAGAGATCGTGCCAGAAAAGCATTCGTTATTCGTCGGTCAGAAATGGAGCAATAATCTTTGCCTTGAGTACGTTGCCTCTTTGCAAGTGGTGGTGAAATCCTCCGCGAGGACCAGCCTCTCTCACTATCTTGGCTAGCAAGGCCAATATCCCGATTTGAAAGTCGTCTGTCAATCATGGCGCAGCCCTTCTGACAAGAAGGTCCAGTATGTTGCTCAGGTCTGGAACTCCACGATCTAGCTTAATACCTCTAACTTAGCCGCTATTTGTACAATGATCGTTACTTGCGACGAAGCCAAGGAAGGGTGCATCAGGTCTTTTCAGTTTTTTGTTTGAGGCAGCCCTTCGCCCATTGGAGGCTTCCACTCCGGTTCTTGGTGGATAAATACATGCAAATATAAACTTCTGCGATGTAAGAAGCCGCACAAAGACATTAGGATCCAAGCTATAGTACCAGGAAGAAAGCCATCACAATAGTATGCGATCTGACCTTTTACCAGGTAGTCATCATGAAATAAGCATGCTCGACACGAGCGAAAAGAAGCAACTCAAAGATCACGTACCTGAATTAGTCGATACGCTAATCTAGCGCTGTTCTATTACTGACTGTTGATGGCATGAGTAGTTTTGGTTTCATGAGGGAGAAAGATCCTTGAGCGGGTGTACGAGTGCTGATGTCATAAGGACAAGACGATGGCGGGTGCTCAGTGGATGGAGAAAGAGGTCGGTAGAGGAGCCGCGACTGATAAAAAAGGACGCTAGAGTAGCAACGCGCCATCACGTGCAAATATGCAGGTTACATTTAGTGGGGCACGCGCATCTGTCCTTAAGTTGAGCCTTGACGCATTGAGAGCCCGCCACAATTGTAGAGATTGTAAATCTGATCTGTTGCCATGGACTTTCTGAAGTCGGCCGTTGCATCGGCCATCTCGAAAGGACCGGCATTTGGATATACGTTTGGTGATCGCGTAGACCTTAGCGACTCCATCTGGGCATTACACAACGGCACAAAGCGAGTATGGCCCGGGTGTCTGCATATATTAGCACTGTTTTCAGCTAACCTTTTTGCGTCAGGAAGATGGCTCAAAATGTAGTATATTTGCCTTCGATATCACCGCAAACAAATCCCGATTACCCCTCGCCCGTAATGCGCTTCGCAAGCTGCGAACCTTGAGACACCCTGGCGTAGTGAAGGTGTTAGACACTGTAGAGACAGAGACATACATCTATATTGCAACCGAAAGACTTAGTCCGCTGAGTTGGCATGTAAAGAGGAAGAGTTTGACTGAAGAAACGACCAAATGGGGCCTACATAACATTGCAAAGACACTCAAGTTCATAAATGCTGATGCGTCGTCTATACATGGCTGTATACGCCCGGCCTCGATATTCTTCAGCGAAAGTGGGGAGTGGAAACTTGGAGGATTTGATGCTCTTAGCTCGGTGAAGGAAGATGACTCTGTTCTACCCACATACGGCTCCCTCATACCTGACGCTGGGCGTTACATGGCACCTGAGGTTTCTAAGGGAGGCTGGGAAGTCATAAAACAGAACCCAACACATGCAGTAGATGCATACAACTTTGGCATTTTGATTTTTGAGGTTTTCAATGGCAGCTATAACGGCAGCGATCAACTGGGGCAGGTGAAGAGCATACCACCAAGTATGCACCAATCGTACAAGCGCCTCCTGAGTTCGAGTCCGAAGACACGTATGGGTGTTGGCCAATTCTTAGATCAAGGAAAGCGATTGGGGGGCTTCTTCCAAACACCCTTGATTCAGGTTACCGAGGATATCGACAACCTTGGGCTAAAGGCTGATGAGGAACGAAATGAATTGCTTGGGTAGGTCACTGAGACTCTGGATAAGTCACACACGCTTACACAACACAGAAAATTAGATGAAGTAGCGGATGACTTCCCTGCCGACTTCTTCAAAATGAAGGTCCTTCCAGAACTCCTTAAGTCTGTTGAATTCGGTGGTGGTGGCGCGAAGGTCTTCAGCACAGTCATGCAAATAGGCCAAAAGCTCAATGATGAGGAGTACGAAACTCAAATCACTCCAGTCGTCGTACGATTGTTTGCAAATCCGGATCGAGCGATACGTGTCTGCTTGTTGGACAATCTGCCATTGATGGTTGACCATTTACCCCAGAAGATCGTGAATGATAAGATCTTTCCACAAATGGTAGGCATAGTTGAATTTATGCGATGAACTATATACTGATCTTCTTTCAGGTCACCGGCTTTTCTGATGTTGCACCAGTAGTGCGGGAGCAGACAGTCAAAGCTGTTCTCGTTATAGTACCAAAGCTGTCTGATCGTATAATCAACGGAGAGCTTTTACGACACCTTGCAAAGACCGCAAACGATGAGCAACCCGGTATCCGTACAAATACCACAATTTGTTTAGGAAAAATTGCTCACAACCTGGGTGCCAGCAGTCGAGCCAAAGTTTTGTCCGCTGCATTCTCCCGTTCGCTTCGAGACCCCTTCGTACACGCTCGAAATGCTGCCCTCATGGCTTTGTCTGCAACAGCCGACCTCTTCAGTGAGGAAGACTGCGCAACTAAGCTGCTGCCTATCATGTGTCCTGCATTGGTGGATAAAGAAAAGATGATCCGAGACCAGGCCCAAAAGAGTGTTGATATATATATAGCGCGTATCCGAAAGTTTGCAGCAGCAATGCCCGATACAGTGTTACCACCGCCTGGTCTCGCCGCAGGAGGGGCCGCTGCACCGCGTATGGGAACACCTGCAAATGATACATCATGGGCTGGATGGGCAATCTCAAGTTTCACAAATAAGTTGGCATCAACGAGTGGGGATATAGGCGCTGGCTCGACTACAAATGGCACGACGGACCAACGCTCATCTTCTGTACCACCTACATCAAACAAACCACCAGTACCACTCGCCTCGAAGCCTGGTATGCAGCTTCATAACACGAAGAGCTCGACTACCATACCGACAATAATGTCGCCTGATCCGGCCGCGGCATTCAGCGATGAAACAGCAGATTTCAATAACGATTGGGGAGGGTTCACCGACGCTGACGCTTTTGACAATACCCACACCGCGGCCAACAACGAAGAGGAAGACGCATGGGGAGAATCGATCGTTGCGATATCAACCACAACAACATCATACGATGATAAGGGTGAACCTGACTTCGCAGGATGGCTAGCAGCACAATCACAAGGCAAGAAAACTGTAAAAAGTCCACTACCAAAAGGATTAACAAAATCATCGGCGACAAGTACAAAATCGACACGGCCAGTGATAGGTGGGAGAACGAGCACAACGGGGTCAGCAACAACAAAGAAGGTGCTGGTAGGGTCGAAGAAGGACGTTAAGAAAGAGGCAATGAGGTCAAAGGAGGATGAGGAAGACGGTTGGGGCGACGCATGGTAAAGTAAACATTGCTATCCTATACTCTCACCTATACCCACTTGGCGTAAAATGCATTGCCATGGTATTCACATGGATACATATATTGACGAAATACACTCTACCATGTACATATCATACTTGTCCTTATGTTGCGCATGACTGTTCAAACGTTACATTTAGAGGTATGTCCTTTTCCGGTAACGATTTCAGCACTTTGACGTTGCCGCACTGTGCTTTAGCGCCCGCATATGTGCTTTTCGAAATTACTCCAATGCCTCCACACGCGGCGCGAAACATGGGATAGTTGCTTCCTTTCTGGTTCCAAATACCAGGTTCTTGGGGATAGTGTTGGGTCGCTGTATCAACTAAAGAATGCATTATCACTCGATCTCCATTGGGTAATGTCGACCACAAATCACCCAAGGCGCGCTGCATGGCAAGTATATCCTTGATGCTTTTCACGCCAAAATCTACAAAACGATCTTGTTTTGTGATCTTGGGTGCGTGGCCGACGGGGCGTTTGGATCGCGCGTGCCATCCCATGTCGTTGCACGGCGGCATAAATCTGCCTGCTCGCAATGTGTCGACAAGCATACGCGCACCTTGTACAGCCAATTGGTCCGTCAGCGCTGCCACACTCATTTCAAGCGATATCCGTAGCCCAGGCTCATGGCTCTGTGCAAGCACGACGCCATGGTCATAGTGCTCAGAATGCAAGGTTTGTACGGAGACGCCTGTGTACTCTTTGTGTTTTAGGATAGCGTGCTCAATGGGCGCGGGGCCACGGAGATCTGGGAGAAGTGAGGGGTGCACATTGATGCCGCCATACTTTGCAAGAGAGAGGATGCGCGGTGGGACGAAGAGGCCAAAGGAGACGGCAATGATGAGATCAGTTGGGGGTGGGGTCCAGCCAGTGAAGGTATCGATTGTGTGTGTGGGTAGGGAGAGTTCGGAGGAAGCTACTTTACTTATTGGCACTGAATTGTTGGGTTAGTTGGTACAGGTACACACGTGTGGTGTAGGCAGTTCAATGAAGGTACCTGGTCGTAATGTCTTCAGGCCCCGCCCTGTAAGCTTTGGTGGCCGGTGAACCACATCAAGGGATTGTATGAGATTTGGTATTTCACGTTGGGCTTTGGCGAGAGCACGAAGCGAGGCAATACTAAAGTCATCGGAGCCGCAAAATAGGATTCTCAGCGGTTCTGCTGTGTTCTGCTGGGCCAGAGTGGTGAGGGTGTGGGTGTGGGTGTGGGTATGGGTGAGGGAGCGAACTGAGGTCAGCAGCCTCCTCGAGAGGAACATGCTTTCGAGGTACTTAATTTTAGTATGCCAAAGACAAGCATGTTTCATGTCATGCCAATTCGGGGAAATTTTGAGAAACCAGATGGCGATAAGATAGGTACCTTGACTTGATAACCTAGGTACTACTAGTAGTATGTGGCGTTGGCGTCATCAACCAAGCCGGCCACATCCCACATCCTTGCAGCTGACGCCACGCATGGTAATCACCTTGGGACTGAGAGGTAAACAGGATACAAGTAGTACATACATGGGTCCGCGGCGTTTGTTGGTCGTGTATGGTGATGAATAATGTTCCAATGTCGTCTACCGCGATCCCAAAGGTTGTGCCCGCCCAACTATCCTTTCTCGCCCTCTACAACCCTTCTCTCGGCACCAGTGATGAAACATTCCACCAGCAGGTAGTCTTCTACTACTCCAAGGCTACAAAAGTACGGGACCGACTCTCCAGACTCTCCAGCCATGACACACAGGCCGAGCATGACCTACGAGAGCAAGAGAACGAGAAGCTGCGCCAGGTCGGGCTGGCCCAAGGCATGGTAGCCTTCGCCAAGAGCTTCTCCAACGGTGCGGCAGTAGATTCAGTGGAAACGCACAAGTCGCGTATAGTCTTGTATGAGTTGGAGAGGGAATGGTGGATCCTTGCCTCCATAGACCTCACCCAGCTACCGGCCGCAAGTTTGCGAACAGACTCGAGTACCAGCGTCAACGAACCTGCTATCGAATACTCGGCCCGCGAAGTCAGTCCACCTGCCCTGTTGGTTCAACAACTCATCCGCGCCCACGCCATATTTCGCCTACACCATGGCTCAATGCTCGAGCTCATGTTTGCCAGACATAAGCGCGACAGGTTTTGCAATATCCTGGACAAGTACTGGTCTCGCTTTGCGTCTACTTGGGATGTACTTCTTCATGGTAGTCCTGCCGTCGACATGTATAATGGCATAAAACTAGCAGCAGGTGGTGAGTTGGGCATGGGAGTAGGCGAAGAAGACTGGGGCAGCAGCGAGCGAGACGTTCTCGAAGACTTTGCCCGCAGGACAGAGGGCTTGGTAGATGTCATGGTCTCCCGATTTGGCGAGACAACGCCTCTGCAGAGAGCCAAATCCTCAACAGATGTCAACAATCTTGATACTTTTACCGCCGAACCCTGGTTGGGTTGTGGCTATAACGTCAATGCTGCCGATGGTCTGGTTTTCTCTGGTCTTGGTGCAGTCAGCCGAAAGTCACTACGAGATATGTCACATTGGATCGAGAGCATCTACTGTCATGGAGAGCAAGCTTACGGCATACGAGACAACCCAACCTCCGATCGCAGGAAACGGAGAAAGAGGCTCCGTAAACCATCACCCAGCCCAGCTCCAGAAACTGCCAAATCAAATCCAAAAGGTACGGCTCATCTTGCTACCCCAAAGGAAGACGTGAGCCTTCCAATAGGCATACCTCCCCCAATTGTAAAGGCGGCAGAGAGTTCACCAAAGAAAGCTTCTGTTGCTGTAGAAAATGGCCATGCAAAAGCGTCCAGTGAGACTTCTCAACCACTTCTTGCGTCTTTGGGCGATACAGAGACATGGATGAAGTACATGACGCTGGGCTATGGTACTACTTGGGGTGGTAAGAAATCTGTAGTTGGAGCCCAACTCCCTCTTCAACAAGCTGCTCCTGAACGCACACCTTCACCAGATGCCATACGCTATATTGAGCCTGAACCGGATGTGGACCTGGTTGAGGAAAGGCTCAAGCTGCAGATACGGCAAGAGAATGATGGCTACTTCCTCGTAGGTCTAAAGGGCGATATGCATGATCTAGGCTTTGATGACGAGAATGATGAGGGTAACTGGAACAATCGGATACCTCTTCGGACGGTGCATGTTGAAGTTCTTCAAATAGACGATACCTCGGTGGCTCAGAGTGTTGATTCGGACGAGACGCCAGCTTACGAGAAAGACTTAGAGTTGTTTGGGAGAGAGTTGAAGGTAGAATCTGGAGTTGCCAATGGTCTATCTCGATTGCGAACAGTGGTCTACGTGGTCTGTTAGCCATCTATTTCATGACAACACTTTCAGCTACTGACTAGTGCACAGCATCGGCCATTTATCTATACCTTTCTATTCAAACATGGATCGGGGACTCTCAGTCTTGCTTCCTTCTACCGCGACATACACAACTTCTTCGCTCCCCTCCATCGATCACTCGATAAGAGCACATCACCAGACAATGTTGCAGCACGTTTAACGATAGCGTCCAACCCATATACAACCACCTCATCGACTAGCGGCGCAAAGCCAAACACACAACCTATATACGACCTAGTCTATGATCCCCGCACCTTCACAATCCACTCTAGTCTCCCCAACATCCCCGACCCTGGTAGTCTTATCGCCGAGGGCCTTAGCAGTGCTACCAACCGTGGCTCCACCTGGAGTCGAATCGAAGCGCTCAACGTTCACTCACAAATCCTCGCCACAAGCACCAGCACACGCCAAAACCTCTTTGAAATAGAACGCACATGCAAAACCTCCCGTGGCTGGTGGGTCGTCTGGATGCGCCTACCCCCTTCCCACGCCAGTGACGCTGAAAAAGCAGAAGCAACGGACCCCAGCAATTCTTCCATGCAATTCAACACGGATGAGCTGCGAGAGGCATTTTTGGTCAGGCGCGCGAGGGATACTCAGCTACCTGGGAAGACGAGCTCTAGGAGTCGGTTCGCGAGCGGCATGTGGAGTTCGATGGGGATGGGGACTGGGGGACAGAGTCAGAAGATGGGAGGTGTGACTGCTGGGTGGGGACCGAAGGGGGGGTTGGGTGAGGGGATTGGGGTGGATGCGAGGAGGTATGTAGAGGAGTTGTTGAGTTTAAATAGGTGATGGGGGTGGACTAGAGAAATAAAATACAAATTACAATTACAATTACAATTACAATTGTGGTCATCTATTTTTGGGGTTTCCGGGAAAGATTGGAGTGGTGCAGTCATGGGTCACTCAAAGGTTCTCCCATAAATGTATGGTCTGTGAAGATATTTTCTGAGGAGATGGTATGTTGATACTTTGACGTTTTGGTCTCTTTGCTTTACGCCAGTTTTCGTACGTTGTATAGTTTTGGGGTTAAATATGTTCCATTCATGTCGTACAATACTCCTTTTGACCCGTTTGGTTAAGAAGTAAGCAGCCTATCCCTTCACTCATCGCACATATCGGATACCAACATCCATCCAGCAAAAACAGGTGCAGCACCACCGAGTCCAAAAAACCCTACAAGAAAAAAACCCCCAAGCGCATTACCAACTCTGTCAAACAACCCCATCCTACGAGCTTCTACACTTCGCCTTCCGGAAAAAAGCAGTACGAGCTTGTCAATAACTGTATCGCGCGAGAAGGCTCGTATCAGCGCACTGATTAGCGCTGTCAGGTGAGAGGTGGCACGCGGCGGACAAAATAAAGCCGACACCAAATAGCTTAGCGGTCACGCCCCCTACCAAAATTTGTATGTGGAGCGCGACAGAGTCACTTTTAGAGCTCATTTTTAATCTTATATTATTATTGAAGCTGTAGATTTATATAGGATAGCTATCGCGATCAAATTTTGTAGTAGTGAGCCGTAAGGTGAGCCGTTTGAGAGCTGAGCTCTACGCTCAAAACCCAGTCATTCTGCCATCCATTTATATGCAAGTTTGTAGTCTTTCTGGCATAGAATCAACACGCTTGTTAATGAAACTTTGACTAACCTTCTGCCAGCCCTCATAGGCGAGCTCACGGGTCTCAAACTTATCCCAATGTGGGTATTTTTTGAGGTATTGCTTCGGCGGCTGCCAGCAGTTCTCTATAGGAGATAGATCTGGCGATGAGGAACAGTTGAAGTACGAATCTAGCTTATTTTTTTCCTTCCAGCGAGCGACTACGTTGTTACTAGAGCCTCCGCCGTGCCCGGAGTCGTTATCTTCCTCTAGAATGAAGGTATCTCCGCGCTTAAGCCACGGGAGAACGAGAGGTTCTAGAATCTGATCGCGATATACTATAAGCGTAAGCTTGCCGTTCCGATTACTAGGGACTTTATAGAAGCTGAGATCTGATTTAAAGTTGTATTCAATAGCTGCCCAGCTGTGCGCACTCTCGAAGTGTTTCTCGTCGTCCCGGCGGAGCTGTTCTTGTATACAGTCGCCGCAGTATCTTTCTCCTGGCTTTCTAATGATCCTCATCTTACCTTGAGGTCCTACGCGCCAGTGTACTTCATCAGAGAAGCGTACGTCTCGCCAGTCTGCTGGCTCTGGCTTAAGAACTAGCATAGTTTCGCAGAACTCTACGCGCTTCTTTGCGGAGGCAGCAGAGACCCAGCCCTTTGAGCAAGCTATACATTTGTGGTAGTCGAGAGAACCCATAGCGCGCTTCAAGGTCCTCCCAGATACTCCAAAATTAAGCTCATAAGAGAGCTGCTCCCATGTAAGCACGCGGGCATCCCAGCCAACATCCTGGAGGAAGCGGTCAGCTTGCTTGAGCTGTTTTGGAGATAGTAGAGATGGCCGCCCGCGAGTCTCTGGTCTCTCTGGGTTGTTCTGAAGCCTCCGATCATCAGCTTGATCTGGCTGGCCAAGTATCTCGTAGCCCTGCTGCCGAGAGACGCCATAAAACTTGAAAAGGTCGGTTTTAAAGTACTCTATGCCCATAGCGTCATTAAACTCTGCTGCGCCCTTTATTCTAGCTTTTTTAGGTGTGTCAAAGTAAGGGATACCTCTTTTAGACATGCTGAGAAAGATGCGCACAAAAATTTAATATATTAGACTTGTGGTTGTGGTGGAAAATAGCTTCAAAGTTAGTGTTGACAGTTCGATCTTGTTGTTATGGCCCGAGCGTTTTGGTGTCGGCTTTATTTTGTCCGCCGCGTGGGTGGCTGTTTCAGAACCTCGGGACCAGTGCTGTGGTAGGGCCGTAGGGGTCAGGGGTGACCCCACAAAATTGCGAGTCAAGCCGCATTGTTCGGGACGTCACTTTGGGTTGGATGAAAGTAGAAGGTCGTTTAGCTATGCAGTCGACTGCTGAGCTGATTTACTTTCCTTGCCACTCTCACTTCTCCACTCGTTTGACGTGATTTGAAGCTTGTTCTTGTCGTTTGTTGGCTGCACGCGGACTTTGATTGCGAGGTTTAACTTGTTGCGGAACCGGACTTCACGCCCTTCCCTTCTCACTGAGGCGTTGAGACGCGACGGATAGATTTTGAACTGAGCGGTTAGTGGGAATTGGGTTAAGACAATCTAGATTGGTCGGCAGCAAATTCGACGAAGACGTTGTCTTGACCGTCCCCATTGCATACGAGCGAACAAGACGACCTCGGGACTTTGGAAATCTAGTGCTTTTGTCGCGAGGCTGAACTCGCCCTTTCCGATCAATCTTCTCTGAAGCATTTGCTTGCTTACAAGAAGCCGAAGAGGTTAAATTATCTCGGTTCATCGTTTACTTTGGAACGCAATTAATATCCGCGGCGAAGTAAGAATGCACATTCCACTTCCGCCATGTCTAGCCATCCTAGCAACATTTCTACCAACCGCCACAGCGTTTTACCCATATCACTATGACGAAGATAGCATGATTTCATCAAACTCATGCCGAGAATCCTCGTCACCACCACTTTCAGATGCTCTCGCAGTGACATTTCCAATTCGCCGCGTCTCAAGGCCATTGGGCTCCCGACAAAATGCGTACAACATTGTTAGTTCGAATAAGCCCAAGCAGGAAAATAGCGTGGCAATTGATCAAGATGGCGGTGACCTGAGTTACATGGTTGCTGTCACAATTGGATCTGGGAAGAAAGAGTATCATCTATTGTTGGATTCGGCTGCGAGTAATACGTGGGTTATGGGGCAAGATTGTTCGAGCGAAGCGTGTAAGACACATAATACGTTTGGGACTGGGGATTCATCTTCGTTGAAGGTAAGTCCTTCGCCCTTCTCTACGGACAACGCACAAGCATGAAACCCTTAAGCACAAGTCCAAGCTAACTAGGAAAACTACGCAGACACAATCAACGCCCTTCTCCATTACCTATGGCACAGGCTCCGTCTCTGGAACCCTCGCCACCGACACACTCCACCTCGGTCCCCTATCCCCCACCCTAACCTTCGGCCTAGCAACCAATGTCTCCCAAGAATTCCGTTCTTACCCCATGGACGGCATCCTAGGTGTAGGCCGCGGCCTGAAAACCACAAACAGCATCGACGCTCCCCAAATCATAGAAGTCCTTTCCACTAACCGTCTCATCTCCACAAAAATCTACGGCCTACACCTAAGCCGCAACAACGACAAGCTCAATGACGGTGAACTCAATCTCGGCCAACTCAATACCGACCGTTTCAACGGCGACATAAACTACATAGACTGCATCGAGAACGAAACCGGCTTCTGGGAAATCCCTGTCGGAAATGTAGGCGTGAATGGAAAAAACTTGGACCTTGGTGCACGCTTCGCAATCGTTGATACAGGAACATCTTTTATCCTTATGCCCCCATCCGACGCATTAAAAGTCCACGAACAAATTCCTGGCTTCAAGCAGGATGGCGAGACATTCAGCGTACCGTGTGACAACGCCGCCACGCTCTTCTTCGTGATCAACAAAAAAGCGTATACTATCGCAAACGGAGATTGGAAGGGAGGCAAGTTGGCTAACGGGCTATGTAGAAGTAATGTTATTGGACGACAGACGTTTAAGGACAATCAGTGGTTGGTTGGAGATGTGTTTTTGAAGAATGTATATGCCGTGTTTGATATTGAAAAGAAGAAGGTGGGATTTGGGGTCAAGGGAGCAGCGAGTGAGGGGGTGAGGAGTACTGTTTCGGGGGCTTCGAGGGCGAGTGTGGTGGGGGGAGAGGCGATTTCTACGGGTATGGTGGGATCGGGGTTGACGGGCGCATCGCAGACTGCTGGGCTTGCTGGGCCTGCTGGTTCGGTTGGGTCAGCAAGTCCTACGGCTACGGCGGGTGTGCAGCCACAGGGCCAAAAGGATTCGAAGAGCGGGTGTTCAAGATGGAGTGTTTCGTTGCTCATGGTGTTTGGTCTGTTTACGACGTCACTAACGTGTATATGAAGACAGACGTCTCTCAGTTATTTCATTCCTCTCGATCCTCTGGGATACTGCATGAGGCGTTTCATGGGGTTTGGATTGGGAAGCAAACTTTGGAAGGTTACCTAGGAACATGTTGGAACTCGTATTTTGCATGTCGGGACGATTTGGTCATGGGTATGGTATAGCATAGCATAACATAGCATAGCACAGCATAGCACAATACGTCATATCAATCACAGCAACACATATCCTCCATGAGTCCCATCACATCACCCCATACCTATCAAAATCATCTGGTTCCCCAAGGCTCCACTTCCCGGTATCCACAAGTGGGGCGAAAAAGCGGACACATGCATTCGGGTCGCTGAGACCAAAGGATGCGTGCACATGGAATAACGTGCCCTCCCTTGCTTATGCCTGCTGACCGCATGCTTGATGCTCGCTAGCGTTGAGTGCAGCCTGGGGGAACATGAATCAAGTGGCTCTGATGTACTATGTAGGTAGGGAATGTTAGGCAGGTGGATCTTTTCCATAAGAGCTTATCATAGTCATACCTGATAAGCATCATGTCATAAGGTGGAACGTAAAGTTAGTATGGAGAGAACATCTTGCATCGTCCTGTACCGCAAAACTGCGTCATCACACCAAGAAGCGTATGAGCAATGGATATTGGAACGACTGTGGAAAACCCTTGTAGCACGCGAGCAACAAAATAAGCACATTATTAGAAAGATCCTACCATTGCTGAACCCGATAGCTGCACAATCTCGACCACACGCTTCAGAGAAAATAAACCCATCATGACTGCCCCAAGATAATGTACGTCCAAGCACAAAAGATCCAGCGCAGTAAACGCCTCCCATGACTGCCAGAGAAGAGGCTCGAACTAGCCAGAATAGTGACAAGTCGTCCTTAGTCTTCCTGGCCCTTCACTTTGTAGCCTTTCCTCGCAAGACAGACCACTATAGCACTCTCGGTCGCCGCCTGTGTTAGTTCTTGTCCAGTTCAACATTGCGCATTGCGGCGGCCTCGGTTTATTCACACATGTCCCAGCCACGTCTACAAG
Organism: Phaeosphaeriaceae sp. PMI808; assembly: GCA_021365335.1. NCBI lineage: Eukaryota > Fungi > Ascomycota > Dothideomycetes > Pleosporales > Phaeosphaeriaceae > Phaeosphaeriaceae sp. PMI808. The sequence goes on from JAJTIZ010000113.1 coordinate 57,098, forward strand.
ATCAGGCACTTCTTGGACTTCTTCTCCTTCCGGGTGAGCAGGGCAGCTCGTGTGGCGTGCTCGAATACCTCTCGGACACCTTCGTTTGTCTTTGCGGAGCACTCGAGGTACTTCTGGGCGCCAATCTTCTTGCGGACATCCTCGGCCTGAAGTTTTAGTTAGTTAGGTTGAGAGGTAGGTGGCTCAAAAGACACTGACCTGCTCGGGAGTTACAGGCTTCTGGGAAGTCTTGTGCAGCTCCTCAATTGTCTTCTGGTCGAAGCGCAAATCCTTCTTACAGCCAACAAGGATGATGGGAAGACCCTGGCAGAAATGCAGGACCTCGGAGATCCACTATGTGACTGTTAGTGAGTCATTGAGACAAGTGTTAAGCGTGCGTCTTATACCTTCTCCTGGACGTTGTCGAGCGAATCAGGCGAGTCGATGGCGAAACAAATCAAGATAACGTGCGAGTCGGGGTAGGAAAGTGGGCGGAGACGGTCGTAATCTTCCTGGCCAGCAGTATCCCAGAGGGCAAGCTCGACGTGTTTACCATCAACCTCGACATCGGCGACGTAGTTTTCAAAGACGGTGGGCACGTAGACCTATCAAGAGTATTATGTTAGTGGGCAACGAATTATGAGTGTAGATGTGAGGGTTGGTTGTGGTGGTGTTGTTATTGTTATTGTTGTTGTTGATGATGATAATGATGATGATGATGATGATGCTGAGAGGAGGCGCGGCCGGCCAACCAGGCTGAGGCAACTCAGGGATAAAGAGGAGTGGGCAAACTAACCTCAGGGAAGGTACCCTTGGAGAAGACACTGCAGAGGAGTTGTTAGTCGGTGAATGGATATGGCGATGAGAAGGATGTTGGTGATGATTTGTTGGTATAGAGCAAGTTACATACATGAGCAGACAGGTCTTTCCGCAGGCTCCGTCACCGACAATAACGAGCTTTCGACGAATTTCGGCCATGGTGATGTGAAGTGGGGGTGTGTTGAGGTCGTGAAACGGGTTAGAGAGCTGTGTTGAGAGCAAAAGGTCAGCAGAGGATGGGAGGGAGGTTGTGAGTGAAGTAGGGTTTGAGGGCGGAGACAGGATGCTTCTAAGCTCAGTGCGCGGCTGGGCTCGTGCCTCGGGGCTGAGCTGCTGTTTGGTACACAGACAGAAGCTGTGGCGGTGCAGCCAAGGGCGGTGCGTGGGTGCCTGTAACTTACCTAGGTAACTACGATGCAAGCTGTAATGGAATGTGGGGGGAAGCTTTGGGGGTTTGGCGGCGAGAAGCTAGAAAGGGTTGTAACTTGTGTGGATGGATAAGAGAGGTCGTCGTGTTGCTAGAAGCAGGAAGCAGGAAGTAGCCGGCGTGCGGCTAAGGTAGTTTAGCGTTGCTTGAATCGCAACACCACCCCAACTGCACAGATAGTGAGCGAGAGATAAAGCTCCCTCACTCATGTGACCGTGACCGACCCCAGACTGGCAGACAACAAAGTCTCACTCACTCGCCACCTAGTCATACAACTCGCTCAATCAAAACTTGGCATGACGATGCGTTCCATCTCTTCTACACGATTCTACCTATTCCAGCCCAGCTGCACGTGACATGGTGAACCCGCGCGACAGATTGGTGGGGCAAGCCTCTAAGCAAGATAGGTACCTAAAGGTATCCGAGCTCTTCCATCAAGCTGCTGACTTGTGCCTGCGCGTATCCTCCACACGTCTGCCTTTCTTTCCCCTCCCTTCCCTCCCTTCCCTTCCTTTCCTTTCCTTCTCGTCCGCTACACCATCTAATTCCCACTTTGTCCCTCTACCACAAACACCTCGCCTTACACAACATGGCGGACGAACAACCCCCTCCACCGCCCCCACAGGAAATGGATCCCGAGAAGGTACAGCAATTCACCAGTCGCTCACCAAAGCGAGCCGCTGACGAAGACCTTTCCCAGATTCGTGCAAAGCGCCTTGCAAAACTCGGTGCCACGGCAAATTCAAGTGCAGGCTCACGGCCAACCTCAACCACCGCATCAGCTCCTCTGTCCGGCAGCTCGTCACCTAAACCACAGCCTCAGCCACCTGTCAAGTCGGAAGCTTCGCCAAAGCCTCGAATCAACATCAAGCCGCAATCTGTACAATCGTCCAGTAGTGGCTCCTTGCCGTCTGTCAAGCCCCAAGATATCAGTATAGAGGCCTGGGAAGATCGCACAATTAGCGCTATCTTCCGGATAACACTCAAAGAGGGTCGCACACAGGACATATATGGACAGAAACTCTACTTTGTGTCGGGTACCAAGAGTGATCTGGAGGATGACGGCAAGCCACTCAGATTCTCCACCGACATGCTAGATTCAGTGATATTAGAGTCTGCATCTAGCCTCACCCAAGGTTCAGCGTTGGAATATCTGTTGGCTTGCTGGAAGCGTGCGTGCAAACAATTCAAGACCCTTTCCAACAAGGCTCACGACCCCAAGTACGAGATTGTGAAGGAGGCGAGGCGACTCTGCTTCAGCTACTGCATATTTGCAGCAACCATGCCGGATATGTTTGGAGAAGAGGCCTCGGTATCCAACACGCTTGTCGACCACCTGCTGCTCGGCCCTGATGACGATCACGGTATCTGCTACGAGTTTCTCACAGAGGCTACTCAACGCATGAGCGAAGACGATACAATTACTGAGGCTCTAGTGGGCGCTATGGAAGACCTGAGTCGCAGGCTGGCAAAAATTTCCATGAACGGCGATTACAGACCTTATATGCTTGTGATGCGCGTATTTATCTGTTTCCCACCACTTGTCGCCGCACTAGCCAAGTCCGATACGTTTCTACCCGCCAATATCGAAGCTCAGCATATCGAAACCAAAACCTTCTTAGGCCCATTCTTCCGATTATCTCCAATGCAGGGTGATGTGGCTTTGAATTATTTTGCCGGTTCTGCTTCGCAAGACAAAGGTCTCATCGAGAATGCACAGCGGGCCCTCCGCATGACTCTCCAGACTCACCAGGGCGATCTACTTGAAGTTACGAACGCATTCATAAAAAATAAGGAATCCCGAGAGAAGATGCTGGATTGGTTTGCATTGACTGTAAACAAAAACCACAAAAGGAGGGCACTGCAAGTGGACTACAAGGTCGTTTCATCAGATGCCTTCATGGTCAATGTTACCGTCATTCTGGACCGCTTATGCGAGCCGTTCATGGACGCTACCTTTTCAAAGATTGACCGTATTGATGTCGACTACTTGCGACGCTCACCGCGCGTGGACATCAAGGATGAAACCAAGATCAACGCTGATGAACAAGCGTCAGATGAGTTTTATCGAGAAACTATGGGTGGCACGAACAACTTCATCAGTGAAGTATTCTTCCTCACAGTAGCTGCTCACCATTATGGGACAGAAGCTGCTAATGCAAAACTTTCGAGTCTCCAAAAAGATGTAAAATGGCTACAAAAAGAATTGGCCAAGATGGAGACAGAACGGCACAAATATGCTACTAGTCCAATGCGATTGACTGTCTTTGATAATCATGTAAAGAAAGTCAAGGACCAGATCGAGCGTGGCCAGTGCACCATATTAGCCATCCAAGGCGTCTTGCTTGATGAGACTACCCAAGCCCGCTCAATGCAGCTTATGCGCTACGTCATTGTCTGGCTGTTGCGGCTTGCATCTCCAGGAACTGATTTCCCGAAACAGGAACTACAGCTACCACTACCAGCACAGCAATCCACAGCTTTCAAGTGTCTTCCGGAATATTTTCTAGAGGACATTGTTGGCAACTTCAAATTTATCACAAGATGGATGCCACATATTGTTACCTCGACACAGTGTGAGGAGCTCGTAAAAGTCTGCATCACCTTTCTCAGAAGCTCAGAATACATTAAAAATCCATACCTCAAGTCAGGCCTAGTAACGATCCTATTTCATGGCGTGTGGGAGATCCCTGGTCGACCAAAAGGCGTGCTCGGTGATGTGCTATTTGCCCATAAGTTTGCAATGCAACATTTGCTCCACTCAGTAATGAAATTTTATAACGAGTGTGAGAGCACTGGTGCACATACTCAGTTTTACGACAAGTTCAACATCCGCTATGAAATCTTCCAAGTTATCAAGTGTATATGGCCAAACACCATCTACCGCGAGAATCTTGCAACAGAAGCACGGTTTGTCAATCTCTAGCAATACTCAAATATTTGGTGGCTAATTCCAATTAGGGTCAACCTCGAATTCTTTGTTCAGTTCGTCAACTTGCTACTAAATGATGTTACCTTCGTGCTTGACGAGTCCTTCACATCATTCATACAAATCCACGAAATATCGAAGCTCCTCGAGGACCCCCCGACGCCCATGGATCAGGCTACGCGACAAGAAAACGAGGAGAAGTTATCTGCGGCTCAAAGCAAGGCTAAGAGCTACATGCAGTTGACGAATGAAACTGTAGCCATGCTGAAGCTTTTCACCGAAGCACTTGCAGACTCTTTCACAAAAAAGGAGGTCGTCGTTCGACTAGCACATATGTTGGACTACAATTTGGAAGCTCTAGTAGGGCCAAAAAAATCCAACCTCAGAGTTAAGAACCCCGAAGAGTATGGTTGGAATCCGCGGCAAATGCTGGCCGAGGTGACTGATGTATACCTCAATCTTCAAAATAAGCAGTCATTCATTGATGCTGTCGCTACTGATGGCCGCTCGTATCGTCCAGAATACTGGGCGGAGGCTTACAAGATTCTAGAGAAATGGGGGCTCAAGAATCCTGAGCAGCTCCGCGAGTGGCAGCAGATGGGCATACATATCCAGAGTTCCAAAGAGCAGGCAGATATAGAGGAAGCGGATCTTGGAGAAATACCTGACCAGTATGAAGACCCTCTCATGGCAACACTCATGGAGGATCCGGTCACGTTGCCTATCAGTAAGCAGATTGTCGATCGCAGCACTATACAGAGTCACTTGCTCAGTGACCCGCACGACCCCTTCAACCGTACGCCACTTAAGATTGAGGATGTTATTCCAAATGATGCTTTGAGGGAGGAGATTCGGAGTTGGAAGGCAAATACACTAGCGCAAAAGATGGCGGAGCGCAATGGGACTGTCCCAATAGATGATAGGATGGATACGTCTTAGGGGCTATTTATATGTCTTCCCGACATGCATTCATGGCGTTAGGAGACTTGTAACTAGGATTTGGTATGAGCATAGCAAGTTAGATGAGCATCGTCTTAAGCATACTATCATTCATGCGTTGCATGGTCTCAGTGTAGAGAGTCAAACGGGTCTAAAGCTATCAAAGAACAGCTTATCATTATATTTGGCGTGAAGCGTCGATATCGTCAAACTCTTGACGACAATATACAATATAGTACAAGGATATTTACAAGAATTAGATGTGCTTCTCCTTCTTCTCCCTTTTTCTAAACGTGTATGCTAAACTACATCCGACAACATTGGCTGCGCAAAGACCCAGGGAAGCTCCCCTCACAGCACCCCTTACGGTAAACTTGTTTTTCAAGCCCTGTTGATAATAGTCATGTCAGTATACCAACAAGCCCAGTTGAAATAGAAAAACTTAGAACAAAAAATAGCTCACTTGTTTTCGCCTCACGGCCAGCAGGGCATACAAACCACTCCATGCCGCTGTGATGCCCGCCGCATCTGTTTTGTAGTCGCACAAATTCAGATATGAAGAAAAGAGTAGAAGTGGGGGGAATAGCATGGGCAGTGGTTGGAAAGGCCGAGCATGCTGGGCTGTGATGAAAGTTGCGAGAAGGGTTGGGGGAACGGAATTTTCTGTCGTTGTATATGGGTAAGTAAATAACTCTCTGTCCATGCATTGGGGGAAAGCACGTGAGGGAAAATTATAGCATACCGCCCCAATTGCGAAGTGATTGCAGCATAGACGGTTTAGCTGTATCGCTAGCCATTTCTACGAGTTCGAGTTGCAAGAGGTGGGTGGATAAGTTGAAGAATGGGCCAAGGCGAAAAAGTGAATGGTGGTAGTCGGTGGGTGGTGAAGGGTAATGACGTTCAGAAAAGTCCGTGCAACCCCTGCTTGGACGGGGTGGTTCTGGAAAGTGGCCTCGACGTTCGAGGACAGATGCCGAGTCGTATCAAGAATCCTCTGTGCCAATCCATAACCACCCTCCTCCAGCCATCCGACATTCCCTCCCATCACCAGTCAACTCCCCACAAGTATGTCGGGCAAGTCCAGCGGCGCACAACCACAACCAAATGGCGACTCAAAAAACCGCCAACATCACGACGGCAGCTCAGGTCGCGCCTTCACAGTCGAGCAAAAGGCAGCAGTAATACGTATAAAACGATGCTCGGCAACAGCGTACTACGAAATCCTGGGGCTCGAAGCAGTAAAATCCACATGTTCAGACGGCGATATCAAGAAGGCTTACCGGAAACTCTCGCTACTTACGCATCCGGACAAAAATGGATATGACGGCGCAGACGATGCGTTTAAGTTGGTGAGCAAGGCATTCCAGGTGCTGAGCGATCCAGATAAGAAGAAAAAGTTTGATGCGTACGGGGGAGATCCGGATGCGAGATTCAATCCGGCGTCAGCAGGGGGTGGAGGAGGAGGAGGTCCAGGTCCATTTGGTGGAGGAGGTTTCCAGCGAGGAGGGTTCCAGGAAGAAATGACGCCAGAAGAGCTATTTAGACAGTTCTTTGGGGGGGCGTTTGGAGGTCCTTTTGGTACATCGCTTCCAACCACGTTTCCAACGAGCCAGATCAAATACTAACCATTCAACAGGTGGTTTTGACACAGGCCCAGGCTTCGTTTTTAATCTAGGCGGCGGCCCCGGTGTTCGCGTCCACCAATTCGGCGGCGGCGCACCACGCAGACGACCCACGACCGCCCAAGCCCCAGGCACAGAAAACCAACCCTCACTCACTTCCACATTATCAAACCTCCTCCCTCTCCTCTTCCTTTTCGTTCTTCCCCTCCTATCCTCCCTCTTTGGCTCCACCGAATCCAACACCCCCTCCGTAGCCTTTGAACAGCCTCGCGCACCCCACACCAAAGAGCGAATCTCCACCCGCTTAAAAATACACTACTACGTCGATCCGCGCGAAGTACACGACTACAATCCGAGCAAGTGGAAGAAGTTGGACCAAACCGCCGAGGAACAATATTTGCATGCGATTAATGCACGGTGTCAGTATGAGCGAAGTCATCAGCAGAAAATGATGGAGCAGGCGACGGGATGGTTTTCGGTTGACCAGGAGGTTTTGCAGAGGGCGAGGAATTTGGATATGAAGAATTGTAACAAACTGAAAAAGATGGGCTTCACTGGGGCTTGATGCGTTTCTGGTGTATACTTTTCTTGGAATTTGATGACTTTGGCCTTTGGGATCTTTCTGTATAGAAAGGTGTATCTGCATTTGGGGTATGTAATGAGTGGTTTATAAGGAGGGATGTATTACGCATGGCGAAATTCGGCGTTGGAACGGGGCAATTGATGCTTCCGTGTTTTTTTTCGTTTTGGGAAGCATTGAGCGAGGAATGATTGTTTAGACTGGAATACATGTTTTGGCCATGTTTATATAACGACGCACTATAGTGCATCTATTCTTACCGTCATACATGCATGTATAATACCGCCAATGCCCTCTATGTATCAAAATACTTCCTATCCTATCATATCATGTCATGTCATGTCATATCATACACCCTCCCACCCTTCCTCACAGCTCACAAGCCCCAAAACCTGCCAAACCTCATCCTCCACCCCTCCCAGCTATTCAGCTTGGGTCTGACATCCAGATAAAAACTTAACCCTTTCCCCCTCACCCCACCGTCCCCCTTGCCAGCATAAAAGTCAATCACGTATTCGACCTTGACCCCACACCGATCCACCACCCAATCATGCCTATCAAATGGGGCCGTATAGCCCATCCAACCCCTCCACCTGGCCCTCGGACTCGTCCTCGCCACCTCTCCAGAAAAGGACTCAAGCCTGGGCCCGCCACAGGCTTCGCTCCCTTGTCCGGCTTCCCAGGCCCTGATTTCGGCCCAGGCGCGCTCATTGACGGCGTTGTGGATGGGCACGATGGTGGCCATGTCTGTTTCGGAAGGATTGTGGGACTTGCGCAGCATGGCGTCGAAGAACATGCGTTCGGAGGGGTAAATCCAGTTTCCGGTTGCTTTGTCGGTGCCGGTATCGCGTTCGTTGTTGGCGGGGGTGGCAGGATTTTGGGGGGTGGATGGGAGGGCGCGGGGAATGGTGCTTACTTCGCGGTCGGTGGCGAGGCGGGGTGGATGTTGTTGGGGTTGTGATTGAGGTTGTGGTGACTGAGGTTGTGATAGGTTGTCGTCATGCAGGTTTTGGGGTTGAGAATTGGATGCGCGGGCTTGGGCAAGCCATGCTTCGCGAGTTTTGTGGTCGACAGGGCATGAGGCTGCTGGCTCGTCTTGGGAGGACATATCTGTTGTTGTGTTGGGGAGCATGGGCGAATGTACATGTAGAGTACCTAGGTAGGTGACCACGTGACGACAAAAGAAAGTTGAGAAGTCGGAATGCCTTGGCTTGTGATTGGGTGGCTGCGGACTAGGTACAGGATAGTGGATTGGGCAGAAAAGCCTCACCGCTTTGGAGGGGCATGCATAGTAGGAGAGGCAGTTTTATGCGTTGTAGGTTTATTAGACAGTAGCAGGCCTAGCTATTATAAGCACGCCTTTCTGTAGAGGATTTCTACTCGAGGCCTCTTTGCTCTTTTAAGTTTTTATCACCACCACCACCACTTCTACCCTAAACATCAGTCAGACTTGCTCTTCCAATATGGCTGAGATCCACCGTGCCAGCACCACTGCTCCTGTCAATATTGCCGTCATCAAATACTGGGGAAAACGTGACCCCAAGCTCAACCTCCCCACCAACTCGTCCCTCAGCGTCACCCTCTCCCAATCCGACCTTCGCACCCACACCACTGCCTCGTGTTCTTCTACCTATTCCGCACCAGACACGCTTCTCCTCAACGGTGACTCACAAGATGTCTCGGGAGCAAGAACGCAAGCCTGCTTCCGCGAGCTAAGAGCCCTCCGCGAGCAACTCGAAGACAAGGACGCTTCCCTGCCTAAGCTTGCCGGCCTTCCCCTCCGAATTGTATCCGAGAATAACTTCCCCACTGCCGCTGGTCTTGCCAGCTCAGCAGCCGGTTTTGCTGCTCTAGTACGTGCCATTGCCAACCTCTACCAACTGCCATCTTCACCCACTGAACTCTCTCGAATTGCCCGCCAAGGCTCTGGCTCCGCATGCAGAAGTCTGTTTGGAGGCTATGTGGGCTGGGAACAAGGCTCTGCCACCGACGGCAGCGACAGTCTAGCCTTCCAAGTTGCCCCCGCAAGCCATTGGCCCAATATGCGCGCTGTCATCCTCGTAGTGAGCGCTGCAAAGAAAGGCGTGTCCAGCACCACCGGCATGCAAACTACCGTTGCCACATCGAGTCTGTTCCAGTCACGAGCCACCGAGACAGTGCCACGTCGTATGAAGGAAATGCAAGATGCCATCCAAAACAAGGATTTCGAGGCTTTTGGCAAGGTCACCATGATGGACTCCAATTCCTTCCACGCTACTTGCCTCGATACCTTCCCTCCTATCTTTTACCTCAACGACGTGTCTCGTGCAGCTATTAGGGTTGTTGAGTGCATCAACGCCGCGGCTGGAAAGATTGTTGCGGCGTATACCTTCGACGCTGGCCCAAATGCGGTCGTCTACTATCTCGAGGAGAACGAGAAACTAGTTGTAGGTCCGTTCAAGACGATATTGAACAAGAAGGATGGGTGGCAGGGCGAGAGGGGTAGTGTTGTACAGGCCAATTCTGAGGCTTTGGATAAGATCAAGGGCGATGCTGGGCCGGCAATTACCGTATTAGAAGAGGGTGTTAGTCGGGTAATCTTGACGGGTGTTGGTGAGGGGCCGGTCAAGACGGAGAAGAGTCTTATTGACGAGAAGGGCGAGCCTGTTTCTAGTGCGTAGGATAGGGTATAAGGTGGTGTGATGAGGTGTAGTATAGTATAGTTTATAGTTGAATAGTTGGCATCGCTTCAACGTTCACTATAAATGTCTAAACATAGATTAACATGGAAGAACAGAACAAGAAGAAACGCATTACAACGCCCTACACCATGGTATAAAGCAAGAACCCCCTCCCACACAATGAATACAATGCAGCTCTCCCTCCCTCTTATCCATGGTCCCCTCAATCCAGAACCACGGCTAAAATAATGATCACCAAGACAATCGCCATGATCAACAACAAAATACAGGCCTTACTCCGCGCCCCCTTTTGATAATTGCTCGCTTGTTTCAAGTTCACATGCGCGCCCCTCGAGGCATCGTGGGTGACTTCAACATTCTCTTCGATGATATCCAACTGCGCACCCTGCTCATGGACCAGGTGGGCGACATCACGAAACAACTCATTTAACTCGCCGACGCTCTGTTCGATATTACGGATCTCGGCCTCGCGCTCGATGATGAGGGATTCTTGAAACGAGACGTCGTGTTGGTTTGCAAGACGGAGCTGTTCTTGCTGCTGTAGTTGTTGTTGATGCTGGTTGGAGTCTGAATGGTGTTCTGAGGTAGGGGATAGCTGGGAGTCGATTGCGGCACGGGCGGCGAGGGTGGATGCTTTTTCTTTGGAGAGGGCTGCCTTTTGGAGGGCTTGGAATTCAGTGAGGGAGGCGGTGAATTCGCGTTGGAGTTTGGATTGGGTGAATTTTTGGGAGGGCTATACAGAATTCAGTTTTCCATCAGCCATGCAACACTTGGAACATGAGGAATGGGGGAGGGACTCTGCATACCCCGACATCAGGCCAAGTGGTTATTTTCTTCACGCCTTCGCCGATTTCCTTGAACTTGTCGGATGTTTCCTCGACGTTTGTTTTGACTCGTTCGCGGACACGGGGGGTTTCGTGCTTGGTTCCTAGCTTGGAGACTTCGCTGGATAAACGGGCTACATTGCGGGTCAGGGCGAAGAGGTCGTCTGAAAGCTTGCTGCCGAAGTCGCGGAACTCGGGATCGTCGGCATACTGGGGATCATCCTCGCGGCGCCAGTTGGTGGGTTGCGACTCAAGGCTGTTGGAGTGCTGGAAAGACATGTTTCCAGGATTCAGAACAGGGGGTCGGGGGACAGTGGCGGACTTGAGCGATGACAGTGCAATCAAGTGGGTAGATATATATGATATATATGAGAGAAAGCTGTCGCCTTGGGTCGAGGTTGGTCGTCGGCTGTTCCTGACGGCGGCGATGACGAACACGGGCGGAGGCGTGTGCACGTGGCGCGGCGGACTTGGCATCTGGGCAGCTTGTGGCGTAAGACTTGACTTTTTGTGGCGTACGCCGCATAGGTCCGACCGTGTTTGTTTGACTGAACCAAAAGTGTGTACAGTACAACCTAGGTAACTCACAGCTTTCACTTCTCCCCACAGTGCCCACACACAGCTCCCATTCCTTCCTTCTCTTTTTTATCTATTTATTTATTATGTTTAGGCCATGATATAACCTCAACACAACACCCATTCTTCATTATTTGTCGCAAACATGGCGCTCACCCCAGTCGGTGTCCAGGTTCGCCCATATCGCGACTACCTGACCCCGTCTTTGCACAGAAGATTCAACAAAGCCAGCAGATACACATTGCTGCTATGCTATCTCATGGCCTGCGTCATGGGAGACTGGAGTGATGGTAAGCAAGCCAGCAACTCGCTCATCGTGTCAAAGTTAAGCGCATACTGACAATGACAATCAACAGCTCTCTGGCTGTGGTTTCCTCTCGGCCCTACAGGCATTCGCACCCTCCTCTTCTTCCTTCCCGCCCTCATCATATACGTGCTTCGCGTTGCGCAGTGGCACGTCGGCGTCCGTCAGACCACAACACCCATAGAAACATTCCAAAAATACTTCCTGCGCAAGTCCACCTTCCTCACTCTCGCCTTCTACACCTTTTCAGCCTGGCTATATGGAGAAGTCTGCATCTGGTCGCATCCAGCCACCGACAAGCTCGGCTTCACAGACATTGGCCGCGGACATGAGCGCGTCAAACTCAATGAGAGACTGCTCTTCTATCGCTTTCTCTTTTTCGGTCTTGCTGTATCGCAGACGGCTGTTCATTTGTGGGACGATTACGACTCAATCTATGTGCCGGCTATGAAGCCGAAGAAGAGCGGCGATGACACCGAGGCCACAGTTCCAGGGTCCGTGAGACCAATGCAAGTTCTCACCACAAAATTCCCAGCCATACTCGCCACCGCAGGGTCCATCAGCGCCTTTACCTTTGTAATTGGAAGCCTTGTCTACTTCATTGGTCCCCGCCATCTCGTCTGGGACTATTACTATGCCTTCTCCCGATCCTTCATCAGCTTGTCCAAGACATCAAAACCTACAGGGGTGGCACCATTCTTGCCATTAGCATGGGCTTTCATGAAAGAGGGAACGCTTCTCGTGTGTCTATGGCAGTTCGTAAACAGGGCCTTTGACTTGTACATTGCTCAGGAGCCCTACAAGAACAATCAGCCCATCACAAGCGACTCGAAAGATCCCAATGGCACCTTGTTGAACGGGCTCAGGTCAAAGAAACAAGCTCCACAGGTGGGTTGCATGAGATCCTCATAGTTGCTGTATTGAAGTTGAAGCTAACAGATGCAGGCCATTGCCTTCTGGGAGCTAGCCCTTGTCACCGACTCTTTTCCCGAACGCCGAAAGCTGATCTACAGCGAAACAGAGCGTAAGAAGGGCGAGACATTCCAGCAAATCGCTGACATCTGCCTCGCTGAGATTAGATTTCTTATTGAACGTCTAAATATTGGTCTTGATCCCAGCTACAGCCCTAAAACCACCATCAGCCCGGAACAACCCACGGCACCCGTTCAACTCGTCTCACAAATCTCCCAACCCCTAAAAGAAGACAAGAAAATCACCGCCGCACCTCCAAAACCAGTAAACGGCTGGGAACAAGCCGAAGCTGCAACTGCCTGGATCGCAAAATCCCACAGCTCTCCCGGAAACGCCCAACAAGCCTACGGCCGCGAAGCCCTCCACAAAGGGCTCACCAAAGCCAACCAAGGAAAAGCCCATGCCACTTCCATTCTCTCAACCTACTCCACCACCCTCATCTCCTCACCCCTTGGCTCCCCCTTCCGCCACTCCCTCGCCCGCACAACATCCCTCGTCCTCCTCGGGGCTCCTTACTCCCGCCTCTCCCAAATCTGCAACGCCACCACAGCACTAACCAACCTCGCTACTTTCTCCCTCAAACAAGATTCCCTCGGCCGCTTTCACACCTGTGTTCCCTCCATCATTCGTGTTTTCACACAAGCCATTGCGAAAATAGACGCCTACATGGCGGCCGTAGACATCCATTGGAGTGATTTTGAAACTTGGAAACGGCCCGAAGGCGAGCGGAGGAAGGCGGAGCGCGTTGAGGAAGTCAGGGAGTGTTTGCGGGAGGGGCTTGAACGTGTACTTGGTGGGTTTAATGAGTTTTTGGGTGCTTGGTTGGCGAGGGGTGAGATTTTGGAGGCGAAGAAGTGTGTGGGTGCAAGAGGGGGGGAGATGGAAATGGTGGGTAAGGGGAAGGGAAGGTGAAATAATCGGGATAGAATTGGAGAGGAGAGGGGGTTAGTATCGGGAGTGTATTTCATGTGTGTAGGTTACCAATGGAAATTTATGAATTTGGTTATGTTTGCGGATGTTTTTTTGGTGTGGAGCTAGATTCGTTTTGCTATTCTTGCGTGTATTTCTCTGTATATGTGCTGATATTATAACTTCACATGAGTGGATATCAGTAAGGGCAAACCCTAAAATCTACGAGCTTGGCTTAATATAGAGGAGCGTAGCTCAATAAAGGCAGGCGAGTACGCATTAAGTAAGCGAGCTCTTCGAGCTTATCTCATACATATATATATATAGCACTCCCTCTCTATAGCTAAAAATCAATGATCCATCTCCTACTCATTCCTGAGCTGCTCGACTCTCCACAAAACCTTATTTGGTCCTACGGGAAACTTTGTTCACCTGAACTTCAAATATTATAGCTAAATTTACACAATGTTACTTGTAAATATTATTCTTGATCATCTTATGTTAGACCAAGGAAATTTATCTATTGATTTTTATTTCAAACTAGACATATTACACTAAAGGAATTCTATAAAAGGCTTATGGGTAGTGGGTAGTACGATGATAACTTACCTTCTACTTAAACTTTAGACGCCTATAGCCGGATAAACATGTTCAACCATATTTCCCAAAGCACCATATAGGTTTACCCATTAGTAACTATCTTGAGTGCCGATGTCCTGTAGTTTCGCTTGTGTAGGTATGATATGCGCAACATATTTTGATTCCATTCCATTCAGGACTGTAAGGGATTGGAGTATCATTCTAGAGCGTCAAGATTACGAAGTAAAAATAACCTTGATAGCAAGTCAGTGTTGAGATTGTGAACAATCTGTACTCTGTTTCACTCATCATGACTGATGAAGGCGGCGACAACAGCTACTTATTAGGGAGATATAGGCAGATCAAGAACTTCAAAACGGAAGTAGGCAAGGGGGTGGAGAGTTATGAATGTTCCTTCGATCCGCTATCTTGACTGAAAATCAATTACCTTATGCTTTTTGTATTCAAGGGCCATAAGGCTAAGCGTTAGCGGTGAGACAAGCGTGTTTGAATTGAATACGGTAGCACCTTTTCTATCTTAAATCTTCAAAACTACACCCAAGTACCGCACGCGCATGTCGAGGAGCTTAAATTCTGGGTTGTATACACTGAAATCACAGCTGCCTTCTCCGCACTCGGAGGAGTGGTGCGATAGCATCTGTAGCCCAGTTGGCCTAAAGGTTGATATCGGCTGCCCAGCCAATTTTAAGGTGTTAAATTCCAATTGTAGACTAAACAGTTCAACGGCAAGGAGCAGGGTACATTATAAAATACCGAGATCTGCGCCCCATGCTGCGACGCGCGATCAACGTGCAGGAACATTGCGGTAAGTTACCAAATGTATCTAATCTAACTAAACTCTATCTGGAGATGGGTACAGACGCTACATTCACGCTTACCGCGGTAATCCCATACTCACCCCAATATATGTTTATCAAGGTGCGGCCACAGCATACGCTTCCAAAAATACTCGTCTGATCATGAAGCGCAAGGCCAATTTTAACCATTTATGTTTATATGATTAAAGCTGTCGGTGCACCGTGCCGTGTGGATGTAGTTTAGACAAAACGCGGCTAGGTTCCTGTGGGGGATCAAAGTTGAGGTTTATGTTGTGATAGCGGAGCTTCGGTACTGTTCGTGTAGCTTGGTATACTTTTGACAACTCATTGTGTGACATGGTCCAGGCGTTTTTGATTGGACGCATTCGTGAAAATACTTGATTGTTCAACACTGCCGTGTTGACTTTCTTTTCTATCCTGAAAGGCCTTGGTTTTGGCGTGTAATTTACGTCGTTTGATTCTTTGGGACACGTAAATTAGCCGTTCAGAATGTGGCATGAACGAGTGAGTCACCATGTTCTAATATTGAGCCTCGTCTAGTTTGTCAATTTTTTGATTGGATTCTTACGTTTTTCATGCCACGTTGAAGCTTGTTCCGCAGTGAACTATAGGTATGTTTCATTTCCCTAGAAACTCGAACCTATGACAAAAACGAGTGAGATATACGAATCGATGAGCCATATTTTACTAATAGGTATAGAAGTTATTTTACGCAGGGTTGAAGGTGGAGCTTCGGGGAGATGCATAAGTGGAAGGGAAATTTCGGTTGAGGCTATATGTCATGGGTGGGATGATAATGTGTTGAGCTGTTGATTTTCACCCTCAAAATCCAGCGGCTCGAATTCAGTGTTACGAAATAGCCATCAATTGGTTTGGCGTGCAGTAGCTTAAAATTATAGGGCTCTTTCATACTCTTCCAAGGACGAGATGAACCTAAACCAGTTGATAAAGCTTATTTGTACCTCGCCGTGATAGCAAAGATAAATTTTACGTGATAGTGACATAGGTCTATGTCATAACACAAGTGACTTTTTTCTGACCAAAATGTAGGTAAAGGAAGGTCTGAAATAATGGTATGAACTTTATTAGTCTTCTAGCGAAGAAGCGCCTACCTGTCACTAGCAACAAAGCCGAGGACCGCCTCGTAATTCAAGTCCGTTCATTATTGTGCAAACGCTCAAACAGACGAGAAGGGCCTAAATTCGTAAGCGCCCAACCTTATAGGTAGTTGTATTAATAAATTTGATAAACGGTGTCCGTGAACTTGAACGTTATTCCCGCGATGGTTTATGGATGCTGCATCGATCTGATGGAAGCTAGGTCCTAAACTGGGTTACCTCACAATACTATATGCACAAATGATATTCAGTGGAGTGATATCCGCTCGATCAGTTACATGTTTTACCTCAGGCAGTTGGATGATGGGTATTGGTGGGTTTTCGACATTTAAGTTATTGCAATTATGCGAGTGCATTATGGTAATACCTATGGCCCCAATAAAATTCTAGTCCAACGGAGAAACTACCGGCCTTATTGCTACTGGAAAGCTGATAGATAAGGTTGGGTTAGACACTGCACCGCTAAAATCGAGTACAAGGAAGGTTTGTGCAGTAGACGCGACTATCATGACCTCGTGGGGCAAAGTACGCAGGGGTATGTCGTGCTACTTCATCGAAGTTTGGCGAGCGGTGAGCAATTAAAGAATTCCCAGATTTCATGTCTACTTTGTTCGTTTTCATATCCCCAAAGTTAGGTTCGATCAAGTAGGCGGTGGTTGTCAAGGGGCCTCAAGATTAGGTTTGTTCAGCGATGCGAATGACCTGCATGGCGTATATAGCGCCGTTGATCTGGGTCCATGAGGCCAGGAATCTAGTTTTGCATCGCATTGTACGTGTCTCACCTATGATGATTGGATATTGGATCACTGTGGCGCGAGTATGGCCTGATTCTGAAATGCATACATGCAAGATGTAGATTGTTTTGCACACTGTAGTTTCTGAACAGCGTTGATTTGTTCACCTTCGGTTAGATAACCGCTGGGTATATATGTTTATTGTTCATGGGCTTCCTCTGCAGCGCGAAAGCATGCGGTAAGCTTGGTACAATATTGTACGGGGTTCGAGTCTGAATCTCAAATAGGTATATTCAAGGTTATCTCTTCTACGTACGATCGACGTAAGATCTATATAGGGGAACTGGACGCACGGGCTATAGGCCTGTGCGTCTAGTTACCCCTTTACTGGTAGCTCTTGCTACACGTGCTCTATAGCACGTGATAGTTGGAGCTGCAACGTACGGACATTTATTGAGTTTTCGTGGGGTACAACACGGTCTAGTAGAACGATGCTAAAGCCCACGTTTACTTGACGGTTGTTTTGAGCAAGATGGTTGACTTATAGCGCCAGAAATGGGTCAATGAGTTCTGATCTAAGACGTCTCAGGGATGGGGCCAACGATACATCTATAGTCTTACAAGTTTACTTATACATAGTTTTACATGTCATGATGATGCATGAGAGGCCGAAGTTAGAGCTGTGCGTGATACCCTGGAGGACGTCGAAGCAGACTCTAATTCGTCTTGGGCTTCTTCGTCCCGACATTGTAGCCCCATTTGCGGAGGGTCTTGACGACCTTTGGGAGGATGGCTGCAGTAAGTGGCACTCGAACAAAGATGAAGGACTTGTGAACAAGATATGCGAGACCAAGCTGAGTCCATATTGCTGTAGCACATATGAGTTAGTGTGTACATTTGGGGAGGGAGAGGGGGCTAATGGTTTCTTACATGCCGCCGCTCCATTTCGTTGGTCTAACTCGGCAGCACCAAAGTCACCTTCTCTTGCGGTAGCCTCAGCAATTTCGGCATCTTTTGATTTTTTCCCAGCTTCTGGAAAGGCCACGCGTATAACGGTCCAGAAGGCGTTTTTGATGACATCCTCGTAGTGGCCTATTCGGTCGGTGCCCAACAACCGCACTGCTAGAAAACAGAAGGGAAAATCTATTACAGTCAGGGCAAAGTAGACGCCAACTGCCGTCCAGCCATATTCACGGGATAGCTTCTTTAGACGTTGGGAAAGTGAAGGAGCCGGCTCTGGGCTACCTAGGTATGGCGTGGGATTCAGACGCTGAGATGAAGAGCTATCGCTCTTGAATCGTAGGTTCCGGAAGCGGCGTACTGGGGCGAGTCGCTGTACAAAGCTTACAAGCTTTGAGTTGGCGGCTGGCTGCGTCGCTGTGAAGAAGTTGCGCAAAGCCAGGCCCGATGGCCGGGTGGCGGGCGTCCGAGAAAGAGTCCCAAAGAGGAAATGGGCAGCTCTGGTGGGTGCAATAGATGACTTCATTGCATGAAATGTGGAAATGGGCAAGTAAGTGAAATGCTACTCACGTGGTTGGGGCCGAACCACGAGGCGTTGCAGTGTGCTGTTTCACGAATGCATTTGCCAGAGGTGAGGTTCGCGCAGGCATCATGATGATCATTTTGTCAGGGTCCACCGCTGCCGGCCGAACAAATCTCCGACACATGCAATTCCGTTCTAGTCGTCCAACAGGCATCGTGTTGCACTTGACATGGCGTGAGCGCCAAACCTTCTCCTCAACACCTTACCGCCTTGTGCCTCGTTTGCGAAGCTCGCACTAGTACCACTGCAATATTTGCGTAACGAGTCGATTTCCGATCCAACAAGGATCACAGACTCATGGGCCCTGTTGGGTTGTGCGACCAACGATCAGTGACCACTGACCAGAGTGACCACTGACCAGCGACCGTTGACGAGGCTCTGGTCTAGATACCTAGCTAAGTACTCCGTACTGTACCGTATACCGTGTATCGTAATCAGGCACCCCGCCCCAAATCGACCGAGAAGCTCAGGGTGAGTACCGAGTATATACAAATCCAGTCATACCTTTGTCATACAACCCACAAGCCTGGGTTCCCCAGCCTGAGACAAGGTTCGCCTATATCGGCCAGACAGGCTGCAAACACTTTGAGCATGCGCATCGTTCAGTCTCATACCTTTCTCACGGGACTAAGGCCGCGCGAGGGCGTCAGCGTGCATCAACTGTGCAGTCCCCAAAAGCTTCCCCAAGAAGTCTCGAAGCGTCTTGCCCACAGCTTCTGTGACAGGCACAACCATAACAACTAAAAGACCTAACGCCTCCTTGCTGGGATTTCCTGGCCGTTGGCCAAACATGGGGCAACTTGCATCACACCTTGAATCTTGAATGCTTGAAGCGACGCGCAAAGAGACGCGCAGATGAGGCATTGGATGCTCAAGTGTAGCACCACCTAAACTTTGCAACGTCTGGCCGTTACTTGCACTTACTAGTGCCACTGCTGTGCTTGGTACCCCGAATTTTAAACTGCGGGTCACGACGCGTAGCTTTCTTTACGGTGTGTCTGGTCTCCATCTCACTTTCGCCTGCGAACCTGTTCCTCGGGACAATTTTTGCTGGTGGCGCGGCCGTGGCACAGGAGCGTACTCCGATGCATAGTGCCGTAGTGCCACAAACTTCAACTCTGCTTAGTTTGCAGCTTACAGTATGGTGTACCAGCCATCATGGTGAACATTTGAACAGCCACACAACTACTACGTAGATAGTAGGTACCATTCCTGGTCGTGGGATGGCTCCCAGTAATGGTCCAACGTCTCAAATTAGCTTAATCTGACCTGACACGGTTCCACTCTGGGCTTGCTGCATTCCACCACTTCCGCTCGGGCTAGCTTTTGCTTGGGTTTCCGCTACTTACTAGCATCGCGTGCTGTCAAATTCCGGCAATACGTCTCACTGCCGAATATGCACCTGTTTGCCTTTCAGTATCATGACATCGTACCTGCCCTTTGCACATCCCCTTGATCACTGCCCAACATCCCGTCCTCGCTTGGCTTACACAGTCTCTTCGACCGCTAGCCATATTGAGCGTCATCTCCAGCACGGCTGGGTGGGGCCCTGCGAAGGTTTGCAGAGCGCAAACAAAGTTTTCGGCGTTCCAACAACCCTGTTACCGCAACAGTCTCAAACCATTAGCTACAGGCATTGGGCTGTCGAGTGACGGAGGCCATTATTCATTTACCTGGAATTATATTGCCCTTTGAAAGGACTCTGGCCTTCTTCTTATTGGTCCGCAGTCACAAGTTATTCCTCAGCACTCTAATGTACCAGATCAATGGACGGACCTCCTCATCGCACAGGGATAGTGCCGTGTAATGCAACTAGTAGCTCGGCTGAAGTGTGCAGTCTTTTTCTCCCCCTTGTAAGAGCCCGGCGCCGTTCATCAGTACTGGCTGGCTAGGGGTCTGACCGCACGCAATCGTCGGACGGATAGTCCGCACTCTGGTGTCACAACCATTCCTTCGCTTCACAACTTGACAGCGCCCAAAACGGCACATTCCCGGAGCCAACTGTTTGAGGCTTCCATTAAGCTCTCACCCTACGCAGCTGCATGAGTCTTCGTTCAGGATCAGCCTGTTTCTCCACGTGGGTTCTATCTCCCTTTTGAAATGCCTATCTTTATCCTTTCGTATATATACTTCGCTCCCGCGTTATATCTTGGTCATAGAAATTTCGCCTCGTAACGTCATCATCCCTTTCAAGATTCTGGCCCTACTGTATAGACTTTCTCACCCTCATTCTCATTGGCCGACACCCTCAATCAACTACTGCCTTCCTCTCTGAACTAGTCTTATCTTCCAACAATATATCCAAATTAGTTGACATGGGTGGTAACACGGAACATATAGCTGGCTACGGCTACCTCTCTCTTGGTCAAGCTGTTCACGTTGCACAAAATAGCGACGGCGGAGTCGATCAACGTCTCGCCCAATTTCTGGAACGACGGCTTGCGGACGTTTGGTCAAAGCTTAACTCGCAACCAACGTCGTACGTACTACCTCAGGACGAATTCGCACTTCTCAACTACTATCGAACCCGATTTGGCGACAACGAAATTATCAGAAACGCCACAAAACGGTTCTGGGACAATCACAAAGGCGCTCAATAACGACAACTTGCTTCAAATTCATAATTTCCACTATTCACATTCAGGTAGACCATCAACACCAGGCTGCATCTGAAAATATGGTTTCTGACTCGCACAGCAAGCGCATAATCAAGACTTTTTTTTTGGTGTTAAGTGGTTATTGAAACTCTGGCATTTTCGCGCGGATACCTCTGGCCAACGGTGTTTTAGGCGTTTTCTCCGCAGTGAATCTTTTGTCAGTCTCATAAGAGTATAAGGGCGAAATGCACGACCGGGGACGGAACAGCAGGCCAGTGCTGGTTTGGCATTGTAATAGATGGAAGCAGGTAGCAGAGCAGCACGTTCAGAAAAGATTGGTGGCTTCCGACAGATGTTGGCCCCTCGTCTCACTGTTCCTTGTTCTAATGGCGATAACACATTCAACAACCGCTCTCCATACAATGCTGCCACGATCAGTTCCTCAGACTCAGTTCCTGACGAGTCGTGCGGTGGAAAATGCGTCACTACTTGAATGTCTGCAGGTTGCACCGCCAATCCTCAGCCCAATCGGGGGATGTCATCAGACGCTGATGGTTCACACATTTGCGTTTTCTTATGGACAACCCTTCGTTGGTGAGTGCTATACTCTCCATCTACTGTTCACAACTTTGCTGTCATAGCAATTCTTGCTGATTATTTGCCATAGGCGATTACTACCCGCCTGATTGCGATTTTAACCATGTAGCCTTTGATCTCACCGTTACCTCCGCCGGGCGACAATTTGACAGACTAGCTTTGATGTACTTCGGAGATATCGAGGTGTTCCGCACATCGACGGCGGAACCAACGCAAAATGGCATTATTTGGAGCTATAGCAAAGACATGTCTGCATATTTGACTCTCTTTAAAAGGCCACAGAAGATCATTTTCGACCTGGGGAACCTTGTTGATGATACCTATACTGGAATATGGAACGCTACTCTGACAGCCACATTTTTCACGGCGAATAATACCATCAAGCATGCAGACATTATAATACCTGTGTCTGCTCGTAGATCTGCCGCAAACCAATCAAGTGCCTTCATAGTCCCGGAGTCGAAGGCTATGACCAACTTGAAAATCCCCCAGAATGCGGAGAGAGCAGTCTTTTCTATCTCAGCTTGTGGACAAGCGGCGGAAGAGTTTTGGTGGAGCAATGTTTTCACTTCTGATACAAAGGTTTTTGGCAACGAAACGACACTGTATGGTCACTCGCCTTTTAGGGAGCTTCAGCTATTCATCGATGGAAAGTTAGCAGGCGTAGCTTGGCCGTTCCCCGTCATATTCACTGGAGGTATTGTGCCTGGATTTTGGCGTCCCGTTGTAGGAATTGATGCTTTTGATCTACGAGAAGATGAGATAGATATTTCACCGTTCATACCTCTCCTCAACGATAACAATGAGCACATATTTGAAATTCGAGTTGTTGGCATTGATGATGATGGAAAAGGCAATGGAATGTTTACTGAAAGGATTGAATCGAACTGGGTCGTTACTGGGAAACTATTCGTCTGGTTAGATACAAGCACCAGCATGACCACGGGCACGATGCCAGCCATTCACGCCCCTGAACCCTCCTTGCAGCTTTATTCGACAACACACCAAACGGTCAATGGCACTATGGATACCCTGGAATACTCAATTAGGGTGGAGCGACATATCCATATCAAATCTTTGATAAGCACGTCACTGGGCCTGAAGGCATTATCCTGGAAACAAAACTTGTCATTTTCCAATTCCGGCACCCTCAATAATAAGGGCAATAACCAGGTCATGCAGCAGACCACCTCGGGTACATGCATTTCTTCGGCAGGGTATACTAGGTCTTTCGATTACCCCTTGTGGGTCATCTCATCTTACAACGCGGTCCCCGGAGGAAACCTTACAATTGACGCCAAAATGGGGCGGGGAAAATACATTCAACAGCTCGGGGGCCTTGCTTTTTCGGATGATTGGAGAACATTCGATATCAATAAATCACCTTCAATGCCGTACGGCTTGTCCTTCCGCGGAACATACACGAAGAATTGGCAAAGCGGCACGGCATCCTACCTCTCAGTCCCGGCACAGAAAAAATCATATGGTTGGGGTAGCACAGAGCAGCTTTTCGCAATGAGCGGTACAAACCACATGCCCGTGACGGTGGTTCAAGATGGCACAAATGAAGCAGGGATGCCAATGGGGGGGCAGCGGAATGAAGAGCTTTACTGGAGGCACATCATTGCAACAAATGACTCCATAGTGTATGATGATGAGAGAATTGGCGGGGAAGGAACTGGACGGGCTATAGCTACCCGTCCTAAGCAAGGGGGCCACGAGAATGAGATGCATGAATTTGCAAGCGAAGAAGTTAGGGGCCTCCTCGGAAGGGGACCGGCTTAGAAGGGCACAGCCAGGTTATCATGGAGCGGTACAAAACTTTACATGAACTACTCCGGTGTGACATGCGGAACGAAAATTGGCGAGTCATGCAATGTACCCAGCACTGTGGAGTCCAGGGATGTGCAATGTGATATAACTCTTAGCCGCAAAGTTCATCGTCGGCGAGGGAAAACTGGCCGGGATGAAAGGGTCGGTGTAATGATTCTGTATAAACATGAGCCGCATAACGCCTCCCATTGCCGTAATTGGCATACCATTTGACATTGCCAGCCAGATTATTGCCAAAGGCAATTTGGACTGAGCATCAACAGTAGGAGAGGCCAATATTGTTACACGACATAAACTTTATTTGCGTAAGCGAGCCGTTGCTTTCTCCACAAAGTAAGCTATGACTGCATAATATCACCCCTAGCTATAATATGCGATGTTATTATATTACCCTCAGGCTACAAGCCACCCATCCCACGTGGATCAAGCACACATTCCTTTAGAGCAAGGTTCTCTTCTAGGTACCCAAGTTCACGGACCACGCGCGCAAATTATCAAGTTCGCTATTCCCGAGCAACGTCGGGGAAGACCCAGGGACGGAACAAGGCCACAACCTCATGTTAGTGGCATATGCCCCACGACTGTTAGATACTAAACTACTTATCGAGCTTGCATTGCTTCTAGGTCTATAATCGCTCAGGTGAATCTAGCCAGGGGCTTGCGTCTATAACCCGAGGACACGAACAAGGTCGTTGGCACTGAAAGCGTAATGGGGAAAGCATCAAGTTGATTCGCATGCAATGGGATTCAGGTCATTTGCGTATACGTGCATGCTACGCGTGCTCACTTGACAGTATGCTTCAGGCCGAGACTGACCTTCAGCGTAGCCACATTAGATAATCATCGACTTCATACCGCCTATTGAATCTTCGATGCGCTAATTCTCTCCCTTTCCACGCAACCGACGCCACTATCCTAACCCATCATTACTCGATCACTACCTGTACATCCTTCTGCACCTTAGAGAAACTTGTCCTCATGCAACCGATGCATACATCCTAGTCTGTTGTTGTCCGCCAAGAAGCCTACCTAGGTAGGTAGATTCCTTTAGAATGGCCTTGAACATTTTCAGGATATACCTTGAAATCTAAGAACATTCTATACACCACGACTCATAACGAAAGGAATGCTGAGAAACGTTCCGTATATGCCTGTTCCCGTTTCCGCACCCGTGTTTGATCAGCAAGCGAAGAACGAAAAGAAATTTCAAGCGGCGACGACCATGACTCGAACCCAGTTCTAGACGGCGTAGGGCTGATACGGTCATCTATTTCGCATTAGCCGTACTGTAAATATCAAAAATGGATCATCCATGTTGTGGCCATCGATATAGGTAGATGTGCTGCTCCTTCACTATAGTCAGGCGGAACTGCATTAATACCTCGTATTAAGGCTGTATCAAAACCCAGGCGAAGGGCACTGAAATGCAAGTAGTACGTTAACGTGTCCCCCCAGACCAGGGTCATTCTCGCGGATCCAAAATACCACTGCGCAAGCGTATCAAAGCAGCTTCGTAGGTCTGGTTGATATGGAAGCATTGGACGATTCCATGCATCTTGTGATTCGATAGCGAATGGTCGCGCACGATATGGCAGTCTGCCGCAATAATCGACGCATGCAGTGTCGGAGCACGTTTGCTTCGTTTCAGGACTCCACAAAGAAAGGAATTTCGAACGCCACAATGCGTTGCACATCGCGCACATTCAGAAGATCGGGCTGGCGCTCGGACTATGTTTCATCCCAAGGTCGTTCAAGCAGTGTGGGCTGCCAACACGCCGTTCAGAACAGCAATTCCGCATCTAATACCTGTCTAACTATCGGTTCGAGTTGTGCCTCGATTCGAGCACAACACCTCTAACTCCCTTGCCTAAAGGAGCAGGGTAGTTACGCCAAGGTACTAAAGTCTCCACTCATGGGTGTGACCGTTGGGGGACGGCAGGGTAAGATTTTCTTTTTCTGATCGTGCGGCCATTCAGATACAGGCGTCAAGGGGTGTCTGTACGACATCCGCACATCCCATATACTATGTAAGCGGTCAGATTATGGGGTCTAGGCATGCGGCACTGTCACAGGGATGGTTTTTTTAAGGACCCTATCGGATAGGTTCGTTCTAGTGGAGTCATATCCAAATCCTTTTATGAGTGCAGGAAGCAGGATAAGAGTTGATCTGCCAGGCTCATCCTCGAGCTGTCCATGACTGAAGAGGCGATTGCGAGATAGGTCACACCGATGATCGGGAACCGGCAGCGTGCCGTCACGCCGTACATACCTCCAAGACTCAGGTTTGGGTGAGTAATTAAGTGTGATAAAATGACTCGGCATCACTAAAATGGAGTGATTGTGGCATCCATTGAAGTGGGGTTCATATCTTAAGTTCATAGCGAAGGGTTGAGCTTTCATACACACCTTGGAATGCTCCCATCCTAGATTACCACATAGCCAGCGTCAAGAACCAAAGTAGAAGAGAACTCGAATCGATCGAATCAAAATCTTAGCTGGAAAATTTATCTCTACAAAGAAACTCTGGCATGTTATAGGCCCTGGCAACTACCTAGGTGCAAATTCTTTCTGCTCATTCGAGAATGAGCATATAGCCCTATCTATACTGTTGTATAAAATAATAGGTGATATTTGATTGATCACCTGTCACTACTATTTTGGGGTTTGAAGCACACTGGGCTTCTAGGCCTCATAATACCTCAACAAGCATGGGAGCCCAAAGTTTACCTCCCAACAGTAGCCCGATATTAGCTTACACATCAGTGGAGGCACCAGGCACACTTGACATTGGCGCAAAGTCCGCGTACGCTTTTCCAAGTCGCGCCTTGCTCGTTCTCGTATAGCGGTGGCGTTCCACGAACTGCATCCGAGATCGCCTTCCTCTACACACCAGCACGACTTTCGCATCCTCGTCAGCATCCCAACATAACTAAACCCTGCCAGGACCATTAGCGACGCGCTGCCATGCACCCGCCACCCCTTTCAAGCGTCCTCTTGGACGATACAAAAGTCGCCTTTCAAGACGGCGGCCATGAATTGCAATCAGAGTCTTCTTCTGTTAAACCCGGTGGTAAAACCGAGGTCTCTCTGGGCGTCAGTCGCGGGGTCATACGAGCACCTTCGCCGAACCCATCGCTCATATCAGTAGACGAAACGAGCAATGTGCGTATAGGCCGTGACTCTCAATACCTTCCTGTACAAATTAGATATAGACATGCTTGTTCGCGTTCGCCTGCTCCACCACGGACCATTTGGTCTAGAATGCAGTTGTTTTGGGTAACAAACAAGGGTCTAGGTCTTGTCTTGATCGCACAACTTTTTGGAACGCTGATGAATGTGACGATACGTTTGCTTGAGATGGAGGGTAATGGCGGTGGGTTATATTTGTTCATGCTTATTTTGGTCCAGACTAATAGATGGCGTAGGTAAAGGATATCACCCTTTCCAGATTCTTTTTGCGAGGATGTCTATAACCGTGGTTTGCGCGTCACTGTACATGTGGTATACGAAGACTGAACACTTCCCCTGGGGCCTTCGGGAGGTGCGACCTCTGTTAGTTGCGCGAGGCTTGACTGGCTTCTTTGGAGTCTTTGGCATGTACTGTACGTATTCAAATCCTCAATTGGGGGACAATAACATACTCAAGTATTCCTGCCGGCTCGGTAGTGTCGAGCGGTATGACTGATCCCTCTGTATTCCTACGTTCTCTGTGGTGTTAGGAATCACAGTGCTTCCCTCGTTCTCACCTTTAGATACCTGAAGCTAACATCAATAGACTCTCTTTTGTACCTACCTCTCGCCGACGCAACAGTTATTACGTTCCTAGCACCTAGCCTCTCGTGCTGGATCTGTAGCTTCTTGATACACGAGCCATTCACTCGTACGGAACAAATTGCCGCGTATATATCTCTATTCGGCGTGGTCCTCATTGCGCGACCCATTTCTTTGTTTGCATCATTCTCTCACTCCGGCGAACCAGTATCTCCCAGTAGTGGCCTTGCACATGTTGTGCCAGCTAACGCCTCAGTAACACCTCTAGAACGCCTTGCTGCAGATTACGACGCTGTCACGCCAACGCAACGAGCAACCGCAGTTGGCATTGCATTGCTAGGCATGTTCGGGGCTTCAGGCGCATTCACCACAATTCGCTGGATCGGCAAGCGAGCCCATCCATTGATATCAGTCAACTACTTCGCCACCTGGTGTACTATTGTCAGCATTGTAGCCATGTTTACTATCCCTAGTGTTGGCGTTTTACTTCCAAACAGCTGGAAAGACTGGTGCTATTTAGTGTTCCTTGGTGTTTGTGGGTTCGCCATGGTAAGCAACCCCTTTATCGTTCAAGGTTGTCTTATTGACGCATTATTTAGCAATTTCTTCTCGCTGCTGGTCTCCAATACGAGAAGTCATCTCGTGCAACGAACATGACGTATATGCAAATGTTATTTGCGCTCAGTTTCGACAAGATCGTGTGGGGTACTACGCCTGGCGCTTTGTCGATCGTGGGGTCCTCGTTGATTTTAGGATCTGCTATATATGTTGCGCTGCATAGGGAAGATTCAAAAAAAACCGGACAGGGAGAAGGGGAAATAGAGACGAGGAAAGGTCATTGATGATGACAGATATAACTGGGCAGAGAAACAGTGATCACATCGATTTACCAATGGAGTCATTGAGAACATGATGCATCCAATTAGTATACAAAAGGGGAGTCAGCACAGGCATACTAGCTATGAAAAATGCACACACGTAATCACATCCACAGTGTAGTTAAATGCAACGTCGCCAAAATGTGACCATTTCAAAGGGTAGACTACCACACACAATATATGGTTCGGTAATCATCGGTCCCACCTTCCTCGTATGTACGCTTACCAGGATCAAAACATGCCCCACCTTGATCTCACACTTCAGCGGAAAGTTTCTATTAATCCATGCTGGCGCTCGTTATTCCCTAACAAGTTGGTTGCGTTTATATTAGAAGTTGATTATATTCATATAGTTTATATACTGTGATTAAAAATTTGTTGTCCATCGCAACCAAAGCCACGGCACTCATGTGCCACCATCCTCCGTGGCGCAATTGGCTAGCGCGTCTGACTGTTATCTAGGATAGCTCATCAGGAGGTTGAAAGTTCGAGCCTTTCCGGGGGAGTAATTTTTGGCAACCTTGCAGTACACAATTGCAAATCGTGATTGAAGTCATGTCTTTTTGAGCCGACTTCCACAGCCACAACTTGTACCAATAAAGACGATCATCTAATAACGGATTGGTAGCGATTCCATAACTGCTGATTGATATCATGAACTTATTCAAAAACCAGATCAAGTCTGAATTGAGCAGACTTTTAGAAAATAAGTCACTAGAAAAACATGAACAAGTTGGTTATGCTCGAACTGCTTGTGCCCAATTCAGATAACGAGCCAGTAATTGATCACAACTCACTATTTAAGAATTCAACAGGTGTAACAAGGGCAGGAGAATGGTGGACATGAGTGAAATTAAATGGTTTTATTTAGAGACTATGCTACATATCATAATCGAAGCACGCCATATGAATGGCTTTTGTCGTGTCATATCATCTGCGTCATTGCGATGGAGCAAACACTCAATCTAAACTGCTAAGACGAGAATCCCCAACTCCCTTATAAGCTCTTAATAACTAGATGCTTAGTCGAAGGGGTTGGTGCGGGTTCCCCAGTAGGTGAGGAACAAGCTGAGGCCGACAGTCTCAAGAACACGTGCAACGGCACCGACGGCTATGGTGTCAAGAGGACGCTTCTCAGTAATTACTTGAGAGACGATCTGAAGAACGTTAATAAAAACATTGACGATTAGATAACTGACAGCGATGACATACCGAAGGAGCAGCAGAGGCGAAGAAGATCAATGAGCCAAGGTATGCGGCGCCCTTGTAGGTAAGAGTACCAGTAGCGTTGATCAAAGCACCGACGCCGTATGTCTGGACAGCAGAGCCAAGAAGAGAGCTCCCGTATGAAGCAGCAGCGGTGGCGGCCTCTTTACTCTTGAAGTACTCCTCCTTAGTGTTGGCTTGCTGTGCGCGGCGGTAGGCATCACCAAAGACGGGACCCAGAACGGCAAGAGAAACAGCGTGGTTGAAGGCCGTGCCGAGAGCAATGGCAGAAGGCTTAACGGGGGGTAGGTCTAGTGAAGGAAAGGTTAGCAATTGAGCCCTGGGTTTATACTAACTTGCCAAATTCTACTACATTGCCATGCCAAAGCCGTATGGCGGAGCATCTGGCAACTACAGACTTGGTACACACGAGGTAGATGATGAGAAAGCTTACAGTGAAGGGAGGCCATTGTGGATGAAGGGGGGGGGGGTTTGGTGATGTTATGAATTTAAATCGAGTTTTTGGCAGTTGGTAATGATGGTAGGAGACCAGGAATGTGGACGCTTTTGTACTCGTAGTTGCACTGGCAATTGCATATGACCTGACGGCTTCGTGACGTCAGGGAGACCATGCCACCTTTAGGTAAATTTGACCATCGTGCCCGCAAACCAGCTTGAGCCGTCTCAATGCGGCATGGCAGATCCGCTATGATCCATTACAATCTAGGCTATGCACTTCTATGGTTTTGCATGATGACCAGATCGCATCAATCGCACGCCTTTGTAGTTGATTGCGGCGCGCTGATGTTCAGGTACGTCACAGCTCCAAGACGTGGGGAAGCAACAAGGTTCCAACACCAAGCCACAATAGGCGGCTATTTGCACTTCTACTAGTTAAGGTTAGCGCCTCATATTTCCCTCTCATGCTGTCCACATCTACTCCCCCGTTATTCACCTCTCGTGAGGATGATAGGACTCAAAACCCTGATTGGGCTTTGGCGTTTGTGGTTGTGTCCATTGGCTGGCTTCGTTCTTTGTGAGCTACGGACCAATCGTTCTCTACACTGCCTACATGGTGCTGTTCTAATTCCAGGATAGTGGAAGTGCATTCGTGATCAAGGAGATATGACTATAACGACGAAGCTTTTCATGACTTAGTAGGCTGAAATAAATACTAGATTACTTTTGAATTTCTGGCGTTGAAGAATGCATGCGTCTCCCCTGCACACAAAAAGGCCTTATGTTTTGTCAAAGACATCGCCATTGACAACCTGAGTATTTAGAGAAGTCGATTTCTGTCTCTTTAGCGTATGCCTACTCCCACTGGGTGACTTTATAGCTTGCTATTATACATATCTATTGAGTCTATCTTATGATGCCTGCGGCTTGGCTTGGCTGTTATCACTTGGGCTCTCGGGCGGAACGTGATCGACCAACTGTTGCTCTTCTGGCTTTGGCTCCTGAATCGCCCTTGCCCTCTTGCTCGGTATCGGATTTGGAAGCTTGAAGTCTTCTACCTCTTCGAAGTAATGCCTATCGCGTTTCATTTTGTCTTCTGGATACACCTTTCTTGGTCCTGCCAGTATTCTGTTGTCAATTCCCTTGTTCGTTTCAATACGCATGCGCTTCACCATATCTCGTAAATCTCCCATGCCATTCTGGCGATACCGTGTGACTTTCTGAACGTTTTCCGCTGTCTTTGGAGTCAATTGCATATTTTGTCTTGATTGTGCCAATGTCTTTGCTGTCATAGCAAATCGCATGTCTCTAGGTCCATCGACGAGCTCGAGGATGGCGGATTCTGCCTGGTCTTCTTTCATTGGCTCTATACGGAGGACACGAGTATAGCCGCCCGGCCTGTCTGCATAGCGTTCTCTTATGGGGCCGAAGAGTTTGGGTACTATTTCGTTGGGTTCCTGTCACGTATTAATATGCAAAAGGCGCCGGTTCTAGTGTATGCATACGAAAAATATTTGATGAGCTCTTCGGCGTGTAGCTTCCGTATTTTTTTTCCCTAGCGTTACCAGCTTCTCTGCTAGCCGTTGAGCTTCCTTTGCCTTGTGCCATGTTGTTGCTATTGATTCGTGTTTGAAGAGCGATGTGACGAGATTTCGTAGGAGCGCTTGTCGATGTGATGATGACCGGCTGAGATGGCGATATTTCATGTGACCGCCTGCCATGACGGGCAATTGGTGCTAGTAGAGTCAGACGTGATGTTGTCGATAGTTGATAGTGAACAACCGATGGCCGCATAAAATGATCGGTAGACGGCGCCCTTTTCACCGACCTACTTAGTCTGCAAGTTGCAACCACTTTACCACGTTCTGACAAATGGTTGCCAGACGCGACGCGACACCGTGCACTCTTTTCAACAAACGCGAACGCGTCGACCTTTCAGTCCTTCTTTCACCCCTCCACCCTCAAACTGCTGCACGCTCTTCCCCTCTCCATACATCACCTCACACTTTTGATACCCAAACCCCACTCTACTTCTCTGCACGTTCAACATGTTTGTCTTCAAGCGCGGTAAGTTTTCTTCACAGTCATTTGACTTGATTGCTGCACGCATGCGACTAACGAAAGGGTAATAGATGGACGCAAGGAACGCGTGCAGTTCGACAAGATTACAGCTCGAGTGTCGAGGTTGTGTTACGGCCTCGATCCTGACCATGTCGATCCTGCTGCCATTACCATGAAGGTCATCTCTGGTGTCTACCAGGGCGTGAACACCATCCAGCTGGACGATTTGGTATGTCACCAAGAACCTGCTTTGCTTTAATTGAGTACTGACAAATGCAGGCGGCCGAGACAGCAGCATATATGACAACAACACATCCAGATTACGCCATTCTAGCTGCACGTATCGCCGTGTCCAACCTCCACAAGCAGACAAAGAAGCAATTCTCTGCTGTCGTAGCAGACCTGTACAACTATGTCAACCCCAAGAATGGCAAAAGCCAACCCATGATCTCCGACTCTGTCTACCAGATTGTGCAGTCACATGCTGAGGAGCTCAACTCTGCCATTGTCTACGACCGGGACTTCAACTATCAGTTCTTTGGCTTTAAAACATTGGAGCGTTCATATCTCCTCCGCATTAACGGCAAAGTTGCCGAGCGGCCGCAACACATGCTGATGCGTGTAGCTGTTGGCATTCACGGTGAAGAAATCGACAAGGCCATCGAGACCTACGACTACTTGTCACAAAAGTATTTCACGCATGCCTCGCCTACACTCTTCAATGCAGGAACACCAAATCCTCAAATGTCATCCTGTTTCCTCATCGATATGAAGTCGGATAGTATCGACGGTATCTATGATACCCTCAAGACGTGCGCCCTAATCTCCAAAACTGCCGGCGGTATTGGTCTCAATGTGCACCGCATTCGTGCCACTGGCTCATATATTGGTGGCACTAATGGAACATCAAATGGTCTCATTCCCATGCTCCGTGTCTACAATAACACTGCTCGCTATGTCGATCAAGGTGGCAACAAGCGTCCGGGTGCTTTCGCAATTTACCTGGAGCCATGGCATGCCGATATCTTCGGGTTCCTCGATTTGCGCAAGAATCACGGCAAAGAGGAAGTACGTGCCCGCGATCTCTTCTATGCCCTGTGGATTGCCGACCTCTTTATGAAGCGCGTCCAGGAGAACGGCGAATGGACACTGTTCTGCCCTAACGAGGCCCCCGGGCTTGCTGACGTCTATGGTGACGAGTTCGAGGAGCTTTACCACCGCTATGAGCGTGAAAATCGTGGCCGTGAGACGGTGCGAGCACAGAAGCTTTGGTATGCCATCCTCGAGGCCCAGACGGAGACTGGTAATCCGTTCATGTTGTACAAAGATGCCTGCAACAGGAAGAGTAACCAAAAGAATCTTGGCACCATTCGTAGCTCCAATCTCTGCACTGAGATCGTTGAGTACACTGCTCCCGATGAGGTTGCTGTGTGCAATTTGGCTTCCCTTGCTCTACCGTCCTATGTTGACTTCAAGCGTGGCGAATTCGATTTCCAGAAACTTCACGATATTACTCAGGTTGTCGTACGCAACCTGAATAAGATCATCGAGGTTAACCATTATCCTGTGGAGGAAGCCCGCCGCAGCAACTTCCGCCATAGGCCTATCGGTCTTGGTGTTCAAGGTCTTGCCGATGCCTTCCTTGCCCTACGCTTGCCCTTTGAGTCGCCCGAGGCCAAAAAACTTAACATCCAGATTTTCGAGACCATCTACCATGCCGCGCTCACCTCCTCTTGCGATATCGCTAAGGAGCTTGGCACATATGCTACGTACGAGGGTTCGCCTATCTCTAAAGGTCAGCTCCAGTACGATTTGTGGGGTGTCACTCCCACAGACCTTTGGGACTGGGCATCGTTGAAAGCCAAGATTGCTGAACACGGTGTACGCAACTCTCTTCTTGTTGCCCTATGCCAACTGCCTCAACTTCCCAAATTCTCGGAAACAATGAGTGCTTTGAGCCATACACGTCCAACATCTACTCCCGCCGTGTGCTGGCCGGTGAGTTCCAGGTCGTGAACCCCTGGCTTCTCAAAGACCTTGTGGACATGGGACTTTGGTCTGAGAACATGAAAATCGCATCATTGCCGATGGTGGCTCCATCCAGAGGATTCCCAACATTCCTGAAGAGACAAAGATTCTTTACAAGACTGTTTGGGAGATTTCACAACGTACCATTATCCAAATGGCTGCCGACCGTGGTGCTTTCATTGATCAGTCTCAGTCTCTGAACATCCATATGAAGGAGCCCACCATGGGCAAGATTACTTCCATGCACTTTGCAGGTTGGAAACTAGGTTTGAAGACGGGCATGTACTATCTGCGTACCATGGCTGCGTCGGCTCCTATTCAATTTACCGTCGACCAAGAGGCTCTGAAGGTAGAAGATACCAACATCGCAAAGGCCTTGCCTAAGACGCGACGCCAGCCTGGTTTCCAAAACGGCACGACCACCACTTCCCCATCACTCTCTCCTATGCCGCGACCAATGTACGCCATCAAAACACCTAACGGAGCAGGTGATGCTCCCACACCTATTGCCACACTTCCTATAAGCTCAGAGCACAAGCCCGTGGTGACGGAGAACGCACTTGCTGGGAAGCCATTCAAGGCTGACGTCGAAGAGGGTGATAGTCCCAAGCTAATTGCTTCCAATCCCGGCGACAAGCCTGACGAGGAAGTCTTGTCGAAGGACAAGCAAGCTGAAGATGCAGAGGATGATACCAAGGGGCGCGATGGTGACATTTATGCTGATGCCGCCCTCGCTTGCTCGATAGAGAACCCCGAGTCTTGCGTCATGTGCAGCGGTTAGACAAAGGAAGTGTACAAGCTGGGGCTAGAAATGGTGATACAGGCAACTGCATACCTTGAATAATTGTAAATTACGGCGTTGGAGGTTATCACGTTCGTTGCTTGAGCAAACGAGGAGGGATGAGTTCATGATTTACATATGGTTTAAATAGTTACTAATTCATATATCAATGCTATGTCTTTGTTATAACCGAACAACCACCGTCTCGCAAGATACTGGAGTGCACTGTTTGAACTGATAAATACCTACCTACTTTTTGCCGTTCCGTTTGCCGCGGCTTGATTCCGAATCTCCACAACAGCCCCACGTACGGCCTAGACAACCTACTTCTAATATCTCCCACACGCCTTACCAAGTACAAGTATCCACCCACATACTTACACCATACCATACATATATAAACCCTCACACATATCTCAACTTACTTTTCTCTATTCCTCGTTTTACATCATATGCTTGCACTTCGCCCTCCTCTTTCACGCACATCGGTTCTTGCATCCCGTATTCATACCAAAGTTACGCCTCGATTGCTACATCGCGCGATGGCGTCTTCGACTGCACCTCTTCAGGAGTGGCTGGTGATTATTCCGGATCATGTGGGCGCGTTGGATAAGCGTTTGGCGGTACGGAACGACCATTTGGCGGGGTTGAAAGGGGATAGAGAGGACATGTGGTTATGGGGTGGTATGTAAATGTTTTAATTCATCTTCTTGCTGCTATTCATTCTTTACTTTTCTTTTCGTAAAGAATGTCTTGTTTTGAGAAGGATATCTTTTGGGGGGATACGTTGTTGCAAAACGAGTTTCTTTTCAGGTAATACTTACTTTACCTAATTACTTACTGTATTTCCTCTAGGCGCTATGCTGGAAGAACCAATCCAAGCGGGCGATGCTGGACCACCAAAAATGAAGGGGTCTGCAATGCTGATTGGTGCAACTACAAGGGAAGAGGTGGTTGAGCGGGTTAAGAAAGATATATATGTGCAGGGTGGAGTATGGGACGTTGAGAAGATTCAGATTATCCCGTTCAAGAGTGCGCTTAGGAAGGCTTTGTAAGTGGGTAGATGACGCCAGGAAAGATGTCTTGACCAAAGCGAAGTTGTTGCCATTGCAACTCACCAACCTTCTCTGTGATTTGCTGTGTAGATGGCCGTTGGTCGGTTGCCATGTCACCATGGATTGAAGTCGTTCAGTTTACTTTCCTTGTCATTATCCTCTTTCCCTTTCCGCCCCGGCCTCCAACAAACCAGAAACGGTCGTAACCAGATACCCTCTCCTTTTCAACTCAGGTAACACAATCTTCAACATGGGCAACGTCCAGCTCCTCCGATCATGACATATAATGATCGCTCCAGGCCTCACCATACTTAAGATATGCCTCGCATTCACGGCCGCATACCCAATCTGCGCATCATGCGGATATACGCTCCCCAACACCATCCGATACCCCAGCTCCCTCACTCTAACTCTCATCGACTCTGAAAAAAACCCGGACCCGGGCCTAAAAAACCGATGCTGACCTCTCTCCACCCCGACACTCGCATATGACCCATTGATATACGTCTCCACAGCCGCCATCTCCGTCTCAAGCCGGTCCAACGTCAACCCTACAGACGCCTCATCATGCATAGCATGATTCCCCACCTCCATCCCGCCGCCGACAACCTCAGCCAACACATGCTCGCGCCCCGCAACCTGGGCGCCAATCACAAAAAACGTCGCCTTGGCCCCATGCGTGCGCAACTCGGCGAGAATCTCCGACGTATATCCTGACGGCGCGTCGTCAATGGTTAGCGCGACGATTTTTTCGCGGACGCTGGGAACGTGCCAGAGAACATCTGGCCAGCGGCGTGCGAAAGCGCGGATCAAGAGTGTGGGCGGCTTGTAGATTGTGTAGAGGGGGAAGAGGAGGGTGAGACATGTGATGAGGAGAATGAACATGGTTAGGTAGCGTGTGCGGCGTGCGCGGTGGCGGAATGTTGGGGGACAAAGGAAGAGGCGGGGAAACATTTGGGGGAGGGGGTCGAGGGTTGCATGGTCGGGTTGTTTATTTGGAGTTGAGGGGTGTGATGGGGTGGTGGTAGCAGCAGTAGTTGTGAGGTGAGGATTGGGGGGGGGGAGCTGAGAAGGGTTTAGTGGGGTTGGTGAGGCACGTGCGGACGCGAAGGGGTTCAAGTTTTTATTTTTTTTTGTTTGGAGACTGGTTGTGTCTTACAACATACAGCATACAGCACAACTACATTTACTCATGGCATCATTGGCACGATGCCATCAGCTGCCAGTACCGTAGTCTTCTGTAAGCGCACATGGTAAGATATAGTTGCTTGCTAGAGATACTCCAAGTATAGTATACCTGGTGTGCACAGTTCGACGGGAGGGTTGAGAACAGAAGTCAATATATGCTTTGCCCCAATTGCATCAGGAACCAATTTGTCACGCTTGTACGAAATCACCACCTTCGCTACAAGCCCTCTAAGAATGTTCCAAGAACGACCCGTGGACGTTTAATTGACCTGGCTGCCTAAATTTTCTGGCTTTCTGGGTCTCATTGCGTTCACACATTAGTCACAATAGAAGGAAGTTGCCTCGCGCACCATTTGTGAAATTGCAATCCAAGTTTATAATAGCATTGGGTATATGATGAAAAGAGACAAACTTCAATTCCTCCACCCATGATTGTTTAGTAACGCCTTGCAAAGTCTACCCAATATGCCCTCTCCCTGCACGTACCATTGACAAATCGCTTTATACAGGCCTCAAGTCGTTTTCTGAGGCTTCAATTTATCGTCATTCTCCCCTGTAGTAGGGCTTGCTGATGCTTCATCCTCATCATTGGCCTCTCGCGCATCTTTCCAATCTGAACTTCGTCGGCTCATCTTCCCAGGCACTTCTCTTGGGCTTGCGAGCGGGCTGGTGGGCGTTGCTCGAATGCTGCCAATGCTATCTGTGCGGCCATGGCCCAAAAGCCCGCTTCGGATGCTGAGGCCGTCTGTGTTCTGCTTGGCTGCATGAAAACTGTTGCGCTCGCTGGCAATTGCTGGAGCAGCCACACCCGAGGCAGAGTAGACACTCGCGCGTTCGGCGTTTGCAAAGCCCCCGACATTGCTCGGCCTGGTTGAGGGGGAGTATATCGTATCTGGATTTGCCGAGAGTACGCTCAGGGGGAGCGATTCACGACTTCCGCCATAGTTGGATGACGGAGCAAGCGCCCGCACGGAAGCGTTGGTATCGAGCGAGTTACGGCGGCGCCGCTTTGAAGAAGAGGCGAGAGTCAAGATGGAGGCATTGTCAGTGAGCATGTTGTTGGCGGTGGCGCCCTGGTAGGAATTGGGTTGTTGCTGGGGGCGAGATGCGGCGGAATGGCGGAAGGTAGTGGAGAGCCTGTTGGAAACTGATGGGAGAAGTGCACAGGAGGGGCGTTGATCGTCGGCGCCTGGTTCTGACCAACAGCGAGTATATTTGATGGGGCAGTGGACTGTATGGTGGTGAGGGTGGTGGTGAGGGAGTGCTCAGAGCCATTCGGCGAGGAAAAGGTGCTGTTTCCGCCCATCAGATGGCTTGTGCCTGTGTCTGCCTTGGAGCGAGCCGAATGGACCGTCTCAGGGACTGTTGCAACGGTAGGGGCGGTTGATCGGTTGCTCTTGGTCAGGACGCGCTGTTGCCCCGAGGTTCCTTCTTCCACAGAGGTGAAACTCTCGGTAGACCGTTGGGTGTTGGGTGTGGAGAAGGAAAGGTGACCTGGCGCATTGGTATTGACAACACCCGACTCTGGATATGGGTTGTTCTTAGCATTTGCAGCACCTTTCTTCGTCTTGCTCGGCTGGTTGTTGTTGTTGTTGTTGTTATTGTTATTGTTGCTGCTCTTCTTGCCAGAGCTGCTGGGGGAATCGGATGAGGAGGGCTTGAGGTTGGCAAGGCGCTTCATCCAGCCGGCAAAAGGTCGCTTGCGCGAGTGACGGTCTATAGAAAATGGACGCATTAGTATGGATAGGATAGGATGGGTGTAAAGGTGCAGATGGGTGAGGGGGTGGTATAAGAGAAGACAAGACAAGACAAGACAAGACAAGACAATGCAAGTGCAATGTGCAGCATACAAGACGGTGGCTTACCATGTGGCGGTGGTGCAGTCTCAGTGGTAGCCATTGTTGCCAGGTGAGGAGAGTGGGATAGGGCCAGGGATGCTCCACGTGGTGGGCTTGTATGGAGCGGTTGCAGAAGTGGTTGGTTGGTTGGTTGGTTGGTTGGTTAGCTAGTGGAGGTGGTGGTGAATGGATGGACGGATGGACGGATGGGTGGATGGGTGGATGGCACCTATTAGGTATTTGCTTTGCTTCTGCCGAGCGGCCCGTCGCGCTTAGTTGACAGTCAGTACAGTAGTACAGTTAGATCCGATCTGACGAGGTGCTTGTTATGTACCAACCCATGCAACCGGTGACATGACGCAATGCAATCCAGCTGCTTGGATAGACAGGCTGGACACGATAGAATCTTACCTCTGCCTGACCACGCCGTGGCCCAGATCAAGTCGTCAACCGCCATTGTCTCCCTTCCTGCCGTCGTCATAGCGCTAGTAGAAAATTCACTCGACGCCAAAGCCACCAAAATCAACCTGACTCTCGACTTTGCTCGCGGCGCTTGTACTGTCGAGGACAATGGTCTTGGTATAGCCCCCATCGAGTTCAGAGAGGAAGGCGGCTTGGGGAAGCTATATTGTATGTGTACCTGTGCACCTATGCACCCATGCATCCATCCATCCATGTTAACAGTTAGTCTGTAGCCACCTCCAAACACAAACCTACCCAACCTCTGCTTGGCCGTCACGGAACCTTCCTCGCCTCCCTCTCTTCTGTCTCCCTCTTATCCATCGCCTCGCGCCACTACCAATACCGCTCCACAAATTCCATTACCTTCCACCATGCCAACCCAATTCAGAGACACCTTCCTGCTCTCTCTCATCACGACATACACGACAAGCATGGCACCCGTGTGACGGTTCGCAATCTTTTCGGGAACCTGCCCGTACGAGTTAAACAGAGGGCAAGAATCCTAGAGAAAAGGTCTGAAACTGACCGGCTATGGAACCTGGTCAAGACAAACGTGTTGGGCTTGTTACTGAGCTGGACCGGCTCTGTGTCCTTGCGAGCCAGAGATGCAGAAAATTGTGTCATTTTCAGCTTCAACACTTCAGATTCCACCGAGGTAATACCAACTAGCAGACCAGATACCTCTAAATCACGGTCTGCCCATCTCACATCTGTCCTCAACCTTTTGACCCAAGCAAACCACGTTTCCGTTGATCAATGGCCATCTTGGATACCAGCTTCGGCTTCAACGTCTGCCTTTTCTATACGAGGGGCCATATCACTGGACCCAGCGCCGACCAAGAACACCCAATTCATCTCCCTTGGTCCAAGGCCGTTGTTAGCAGAGTCAAAGTACAACGAGCTTTACGATGAAGTGAATCGCATCTTTAAACTCTCAAGCTTTGGCGCTATTCACGACGATACAATAGAATACCTTGAAAAAGTTAGCCAAAGTATAGACGTGCGGGTTAGACCTCACACTCATACCAATCGAAAACTACAGGTGCGAAAGGGCGTTGACAAATATCCTATGTTCTATCTACAAATCTCACTTCGAGATGGCCTAGTTCAAAGCCTCCATGAGATTCAATTTATTGATGATAAGACCAATATACAAACCGTCATCGAGGTCCTGAGTGCAATGATCATGCAGTGGCTATCCACTCACCACTTTTGCCCGATTCAGTCTCGCCAAATGCGCAACAGGGTTGAAAATCCTTCCATTGCCCATGCCGAATCAAGTGAATGTTCAGCATCTGCAAGTCTGCCTATAAATGCCTCGGGCTGCCTAAGTCGCGCCGTGCCTTCAACGTCGACGAAAACTACGAAGCCCCTTACTGGAAAGAGGAAGCGTAGCAGCATACCAGGCTCAAGGGAATACAATGAACAGCCATTGAACCATGCTTTTGCGAGGTGGTCGCGCATCAAGAGTGGGAAGTCAGAGTTTTTCACCAATCCTTCAGCATCCGCATTTCAGTCCAATGGTGATAAGGAAAATCTGATCTACCGATCTAAGCCTACTGCGTTTGCCAGCTTCAGTACCCAATCGAACAGCCACAGCGCTCTGAACACACAACGGCTTCAAGACGATGAAAACAGTCCAAATGACACTGTGGCAGAAGTTGATGGGCTCGACGGGTCTATTATTTGGACAGATCCTTTGACTAAAAAAAGACACTTGCTGAATGCGCGTACTGGCTGTGCAATGCGACCTACGAGCAACAAACACGACAAAAACACGATTTTATCAGCACTTGGGGTGCCCCAGAATTGCCCGTTTACTTCCTTGCGACTCCCACCAAAGCCAACTACCAATGGGAAAGCTTCTTGGTTGCAAGACGTAATTCACACTTGGGAAAATCCAGTATTCAAGAGTAGCGAAAAGCGAATTGAACAGCTCTTTGTGCCAGACGATGAGCACGATGGAGCTGTTCGTCCTCATGAACGCCACCAATGTTCCCGTATAGATCCGCAGAAGAAATTCATCGGACTTCCACTCACTGGTGCGACTAAGCTATCAAAAGAAGACTTACTTGATGCCGATGTCATTGCGCAAGTAGACAAAAAGTTCATACTCATCAAGGTGACGAAATCTTCTCCTACAACTCTACACCAAACGGCCTCAACAGCGACATTAGTCTTAATTGACCAACACGCCGCCGACGAACGTGTACAGGTAGAAAACCTATTCCAACAGCTTTGTACCCCTGCCGTTCCCAGCTACCAATCTAGCCTCGGCCACACCACCCCCATTGCGACCACCCTTCTCACCAAGTCCATCCAATTCACCGTCTCCCCGCAAGAACAGACCCACTTCGCAACTCACGCCACACGATTTGCATCCTGGGGAATCCTATTCGACATCCTGGGCCCACCCATTCTGTCGGAAACAGAGAACGCAAACACAAAACCACAACCTCGTCTCTCCATAACATCCTTACCCCCTACTATAATAGAACGCTGTAAATCAGACATTCCCCTTCTAGTATCATTTATTCGCTCCACCCTCTACACTTACATCGAAGGTCCCCATATTTCCCCCTCCACCCCCCTCCCTACAACTGAGCCTGCAGGTTGGGTCAGGAATCTCGCAACGTGTCCTGCAGGCCTAGTCGACTTGATTAATTCGCGTGCGTGCCGGAGTGCTATCATGTTCAACGATGAGTTGGATTTGGGACAGTGTAGGGAGCTGGTGAGGAGTTTGGCGGGTTGTGTTTTTCCTTTTATGTGTGCGCATGGCAGACCGAGTTTGGTTCCTTTGGGGGACGTTGGGGGGTTTGGAGGGAGAGCCGAAGCGACAAGGGGGTTTGTGGAGGGGTGGAGGGGATGGAAGATGTGAAATTTCAGTTTTTGTATAAATGATTACGGGGTTTATGAGTACTTAGATATAGTTTGTGGTTGTTGCAAGCATATTGGGTGTTAGTCGGCTAGTGAAATAGGGCTTCGTTTATTCTTCATCTCAATGTATATATTAACCATTCACACGTTAAATGATGATGAACAATTATCCCCGAAATTTACGACCTGTAGTGGCATTCGATGCCGACTTACTTTCACGAATCGATCCGAGACCAGGCAGAGGTTGGAACGCATCGAAATTAGGCCAGTTTCCCAATTTCCCTGGATCACCTCCGATCCGAACCCAAGTGGCATGCGATGGCGTCGGTCCATCAAGTACGAACATACGATACCTACACAAAGTCAGTCCATGGCAGACAATCAACTCATACACATAGTCCACTTACCATCCAACAGGTGCAACATACGGCCCCTTCGGCGCCGTCACAGTACACGCCTTACCGGCACACGACACACGCGGAAACAAAATCCGCGCCCCCATTGAGCTCCCATGGGTACTTGACTCCGACCCAAGCAACGACACCCTAATGTTCCCACCCCCCGAAGTGGTCACCGTAAACGCATAGTCGGTCTCCCACTTCCAATCCCTCTCACTCAACTCAAACTTCGGCTGTGCCGCGCCCGCCAACAAATACGGCGGCAAAAACACCTCAAGACGATGTTCCTGCGGATGTTTCCCATTATCCTGAGGATCTGAGCCTGACACAAGGACCCGTCCATCGTCCATGACTACAGCTTCCGAATGGTACATGCGCGCAATGGTCGTATTAGCCATGACGCTCATGCGGCGATGACGCGCTTTACTCGGATCATACAGTACAGCATTGTAATTGGAATCGTCTGCAAGACCGAAGCCCGCTTCACCCGTTTCCGCGCCGTTCAGGATGAGGAAAGTACCGTCTGGGAGTGTAGCCATGCAGGAGAGGACGCGGCGTGAGGGCATGCGTTCAATGGTCCACTGTGGTTGGGCAACGTCTGGTTCGGTGCTGACGCAGTTGTCGAGGCCGAAGCGGGGTTGGCGGGCGGCGCCGCCGCAGATGAGGAGTTCGAGGGGTGCGGTGTAAGGATAGTATTGGGGGAGGAGGACTTGGGTTCCTTCGTATGGGTAGGTTCGGCCGCCGGTGGGGTCGTTGACTGCTGCTGGGACTTTTGGGAGGATTTTAATGGCGTTGAGAGTGTTTTCGTCGAGGATGCGGGCTTCGTTGTAGTACTGGATGAAGATGCCGCCGGAGGGGAGGACGACAAGGAAAGGGTATAAGTTGTATGGGTCACTGTCCCGGAGGTATTGGGCTTCGAGGACTGGTCCGACTTGTGGTAGAATCTCCATGTTTGGAACTGGTTTGCCGTTGGAGCCGTCTTGACCGCCGACTACGAGAATTGATCCGTTGGCCATGACCATTCCAGTTGGGTACCAGCGTCCACGTTGGAGTTTCAGGGTGTTTACATCTTCTTGCCAATTGTTCTTGCTGGTGACGCCTGGCGAGCCATCTGGCCAGTATATACGAACACCAAACGTAGAGTCAAGTGACCATCCGCCAATGTTGATTTGGCGGCCGACACGATCTGGCATAGTCAGCCCAGCAGCGCAGAAGATATCCGTCTTTACTCCCTGCAACTCGCGGAATGCGCGAGTGATATCGCTACCAAGCGAGGGGTCAAATTCAAAGGCTCCAGTCGAATTTCCCTCGCCAGTTCCATGCTTCTCAAGCAGGGAGACTTTCCCGTTGACTCCTGGTTGAGATATGAGAGGAATGATAGGTCCACCGACGAGGAACTCATATCGTCCCGCCGCAATACCTTTCGGATACTCCCAAACGTAAAGCGGCTCACCCTCCCATTTGTACCACGTGAGCCGATTCCCCTGCCCGCAAATCGCTTCAGGGTTTCCAGGACATGCGGTCGCGCATTCAGATTCTGCAACGGCCTTGGATCCCGTTTTCTCAACACCGTCTAGATCGCCACAGTAACACTCTTCCCCATACTCCATCCCCGCAGCCATGTATCCAAACTCTTGACACTTGCCTAGACACCATGCGGGCGAGTTTCCTGTTTGGTTAGCCAGCTTCCATGGGAAGACTCTCACACCGC
The DNA here is from genome assembly GCA_021365335.1 of Phaeosphaeriaceae sp. PMI808. NCBI lineage: Eukaryota > Fungi > Ascomycota > Dothideomycetes > Pleosporales > Phaeosphaeriaceae > Phaeosphaeriaceae sp. PMI808. Next base: position 101,212 of record JAJTIZ010000113.1, read on the forward strand.
CTGCAGCTTCGTCGGTGATGCATCCTTGATACTTCCAGCTTGTTACATTTTGTAATGGTTTTGGGGGCTGGATGACTTTGAGTGTTGTTTGATTTGACCATATGCTTAGTCTATCGGGTCCACCGCACTTCTGATTTGCATTGCCTGCACAGTTCGTGCTACACTCTGACTCAGTGGAGGCAAGTTTGCCACCCATGCGGATGAGGCTGTCGCAGAAACATTGGTAGCTATATTCCATACCTGCAATTTCGTAGCCTAGTGCTGCGCATTTGTTGGAGCAGGATGCAACTGTCATGCTCTGGTCGTCAGGTTGCTGGTATTTCATGATTCGAGTACCAGCTCCGTCGACATAGCAGCCTTTGTATTCGAAGCCTTTGGGTAGCCCCGTAGGAACAGGTACAGCACTTGAAGTAGCTGCTCCACTTGAGGTAGCTACCGGTATGCTGCTAGTTGTTGGGGAAGTCGGTTCATCTCCCACGTAAAACCTGAATAGGCTCAGACGATCAGGTCCACCACATGCTTCGGTCTGGTTCCCGTTGCAAAGCATGTTGCACTTTGCTTCGCCGTCTGACGCCGGGCCACCATTATTTCTGATTTGATTGTCGCAGTAGCATTCTCCGCTGTATTCAGTACCAGCAAGTATGTAGCCTGCTGATCGGCATGCATTTTGACACTTTGCATTTGTCATTGCACCATCCACTGTTCCCCCAGATGCGAGAGTCCTAGAGCCGACGGAATCTGTGTAGCAGCCTTCAGGGAACCACCCTTGTTTTTTTAGGGCTGTTCCATTTCCAGGCACTTGTCTTGCTACCACGAGGTTCTTAACATGCTGGTAGACCGAAAGTCGATCCGATCCACCACAAACCTCATTGATATTGCCTGAGCATGATGTAGAGCATCCAAAGGAAGTCAGTGCACTTGAGCTATCTATCGAATTGTCGCAAAAGCCTACAGATGATTAGCTTCTACTTTTCACAATGGGCAGGGAGGACTCACACTCGTTACTATACCCGGTACCTGCAAGTAGGTATCCACGATCTTTGCAGAATTTTATGCAGCTTTCTGCGCTCTGCGTGTCGCTCGCAAAGCGTGCGCTACTTAGAGTGCGTTGGCGTCCCGAATCGCTGGGTTATTTTAGTATCTATCGGAAGCTAGTCCTAACCACCAAGGCCAAATGGAGCTTTGATTAGATGTACTTACATGTAGCATCCCTTGTACACCCATTCTTCGGGCAATCGAACCGGTAGCACAGGTACCTGACGCCCAGGTACATTTGCACCAGCAACCTGGAACCCAGGCAAAGGAATGCAAGCGAGTAGAAGGCTGCAGTAAAGGAAGCATCGGGAATGCTCCATACTCAAACGATGTTGTGGAGCAAATCAATCTCAGACAGTCATATAGAGCGTCGATCGATTTTTAGCATACGATGGGCATGCCCGGCATACAAAAAGGAAATCTACCCCCCCAGCAAGGCTGGGTGATATATATGCCTATCGCAAGCCCCGCAACCATCTTCCTGTTTCAATACATGCATCTACGATTCAGGACAGATATCCGGGCCACGAAGCACACCTCAGAAGCATGCCAGTGGAGCACGACCGTATCAGCAGGCAAATCAATAAGTAGGATGCTGCGGCTGAATGTGGGCAAGGGTGGTTATACGACTGCTCGTTGTACCTTACCTTTTTGCAGCACGCGTTGTTTGTTGGTGCTGCACGATTTGGTGGGTACTATGTGGATCTTGGCTTCTTATCGCACCCATGTTTGCCAAAAGATCCATGCGGACTCGGCATCAATCCCACGTTCTCGGGCGCGTGCATCGGTGTCCGGCCTTTATCTCATATATGTCGCTACTGTGAAATGAGTGGGATGATTTTGGCGCGTTCAACAATGGGGCATATAAGCGTTTAGTTTGAGAGAAGCTTTTTGCTACTGCAGCAGCAAATTACTTGCATTATTGTTTTTTTCCTAATGGAGGTACCGTCGGTTTGATTGCACGTATTTGCGTGTTGGGCCTTTTGAGGGCACTTGAAAGGTGTTGTTCTTGAAGGTTGTGGAGTTGGTTCAAGGCATTCTTCTCTTGGTTGTGAGAAAGGAAAGCTGCGATTGCCAAGTAAGGGCAATGTAAGAAGGCCAGAACTTTAGTAGTCTTGCGTTCCGCTTCCTCGACTGTAAAATAGGGTTTTCCTTCTTACGCAATTACGCGTCAAGGTACCGGTGGAGAACAGAGTTCCCAAAGTAGGTTCGTATGTTCGTATCTTTATAGTCCTAGGCGAACTAAAGGAGGCGACTTTATATCCCCGTTGAAATAAAGAGTCTGCTGTTAGCACAGTCGAGTTACAGCGTGTCTAGGCTATCCGTGTCATGCGTACCTACCTAGGTATGTTTGTTTGTAACATTTCGAATAACATTGAATTCTAGATGGACATGGGATCGATCAAAAGATAGAGCAAGATCACGTGATAACGGTTCGAGACTCGCCTCTAATGAACGGTGGCGCCACATTAGCGCGCCCACGCCACCTGCAAGATCAAGCAAGTTGTCCAGGGTCTGACACTGGCTGGTAGGTACTCTCCTCGAATTAATTTCACCGACTTTCCACCTTCACCACCACCATCAGTGCCATCATCACCATCACGCATCGCCAATTGCTTCTACGACCGCCAAATATGCGGTCCTCGGTCACTACCGCCACCGCACCGTCGAAGAAACCAGTGAATAGAGGCTTCACCGTCACTGGGGAGAAGCAGGGGAAACAGGAGGAGCTCCAACAGGACAAGGATGAGCACGACTTTTTCTGGACATACACTGAAGAGCCGCACCGGACCAGGCGTATGGCTATCATCAAGGCGCATCCAGAGGTACAATTGCATTGTGACCGCTTACATCCTATTTATCTTGCTAACATGTTATTATTGATTAAAGGTAACAAAACTGTGTGGGCCTGAGCCCCTCACCAAATATCTTGTCACCTTCGTTGTATCGATACAGGTGCTCTGCGCATACCTCTTGCGCAATACACCCGTCTTGTCCTGGCAATTCTTTCTCACCGCCTACATCATCGGTGCGACTGCCAACCAGAACCTCTTTCTCGCCATTCACGAGATATCCCACAACCTCGCCTTCAGATCCCCACTAGCCAACAGGGTATTTGCCGTGTTTGCAAACTTGCCAATTGCCATTCCATACAGTGCCTCTTTTAGGCCCTACCATCTCACCCACCACAAGTCGCTCGGCGTCAATGGTCTCGACACGGATCTTCCCACCGCCTTCGAAGCCCTCTTCCTCGACTCGGTTGCTGGCAAAGCCTTCTTCTGCACCTTCCAGATCCTCTTCTATGCACTGCGCCCCATGTTTGTCTACAAACTGCCACTCACCAAGATTCACCTCTTCAACATTGTTGTCCAGCTGGCTTTCGACTATGCTCTTGTTCGGTTCGCAGGAGGAAAGGCACTTGCTTACTTGGTTCTGAGCAGCTTCCTCGCCGGGTCATTGCACCCCTGCGCAGGCCACTTCATCGCCGAACACTACGTCTTTGAGAAACAAAATAAAGACGCTGCCAACCCCGCAAACAAGATTCCACTCCCTGAAACCTACTCCTACTATGGTATTCTCAATTTCTTCACATACAATGTTGGTCTGCACAACGAACATCATGACTTTCCTGCTGTCCCATGGACACGGCTCCCTGCTCTGAACCGCATTGCACACGAATTCTACGAGGACCTACCGATACACAAGAGCTGGGTGAATGTTATGTGGCAGTTTGTGTGGGACAAGGATATTAGCCTTTGGTGCAGAGTGAAGAGACAGGAGGGCGGAAGAAGAGTGGGCGTTGGGAGTGTGTGGAACGAGGAAGAGTTGGGCGCGAACGAGAAGAAAGGACCTATCCCCGGCGTGCGATAGAGTGGCACACTGATACTGCATGGCCGGCGTTGCTAGCAGTCGTTATATATTTAGATGGGTAGAAAATCAAGCATCATTCGCATATTTCTATGATGGTGTATAATTGTCTCTAACTAAATCTTACAGTACTGTCATTCCATCTTCTTCCCTCTCAAATCCCTCCAAACCTCCATACGAATACCCCTCCAATTCCCAATCTCACCACTCTCCCTTTGCCTCCTAGCAAAACTCCACGTCCTCACCTCTACAAACCACACAATACCCCAATACATGCTGGCCAACCAAGCAAACCCCCACGCCAGCCACACAAACAACAACACCAGCCCACCCCGCAAAACATCTATCCCAACCACATCTCCCACCCCACCCACTATCACCGAAACCACTATCACAACCACGCTCAAAATCAATGCACCAACAAACCCAGATAAACCCGCCAACCCCGTCCACAACGTATTAAAATAAATCAGCAGCCGCGAGCGCGGAAAAAATATCGCCGGAAGCGCAGAAAGAGCCGACAGACCAGAAGCAACGAGCGTCATGATCAAAAACGCAAGCATCGTCTTGCGAATGTTGGATAGCGTGGTTGAGGTTGAGGATAGGGTGGAGGAGAGGTTGGTGAGGATAGGAAAAGAGAGGGTTGTTGGGCCGAGGGGAATAGAGAGGGACAGGAGGGGGGATCGATCTGACCAAGGGTGGGTGCCATGTTAGATAAGTGAATAAGCATATTGAAGAGAGAAAGGTAACGTACAGTTCGTAAGTGCATCCCAATCCTCACATGTTCTGATCAGAGCATTTGTTTTTTTATCACGGGAAACGGAGCATATTTTTTGAAGGTAGACGAAATACGTTTCGTTTATGCCAGCTGTTTTCAACGCGGATTGAGTAAGATTACTGACTGCGGCGTTAACGCCTTGATTTGTGGCGTCTGTTAGGTTCCCGAATAAAGGCTCGAAGAGATTTAGGAAATTGTTGAGTGTGTCGCTGGGTCTGCCAGTTGATGGTAAATTCGTACGGTTGAGGCGAATGATGTTTTGTCCGATTCTTGTGGTATTTATCTAGAAATAAAGTTCATTAGTTCAATACGGTTAAACACCGTGATTAAGTGGCGTACAGCAATCAAGTAATGCCCTTCTAAGCTACCATCTTGCTGTCCACCCAAAACCACGACAATTGTAAGCGCAAAACTGGCGACTGCGAATATAAACGGAAATAGTATCGAAACCCGATACTTGTGTATGAATCTCCTAGACGTAATGGGAGGGGCAGGCGTAATGGGAGGGGCAGGCAGTGCTGTGTACGTTGACTTTCGTTGGTCGCCTAGGTCTGGCTCGATATCATCTTCCTTGGGCACTTGTGTGTCATTCATCATTTCAGAATCGATGGACGGCTAGGAGGCATGAATAGGTATGAGAGAAATATATGTATATCGAGCACTACAACACACCCCAGTTAGGGACAGTGACGGATAGCTAGCATATGCAGCGAGCATGAAAGCTTCTGACGGGGAAGTGGAGATGTAAGAAATCCTAACCAAGCAAATGTTTTACGGTAATTCAGCATAAATCTGATCTGCCAGGAATCCCTGGGTGCGGCGGCGGGTTCCAGTGGACGTGAGAAGAGGGAGTAGATACCCAGAGCGATCATGTTGCATATTTTGACACTCGTCGCAGCCCCAGCGTGGGGATGCCTGTCAGATACCGTATACGGCATGAGCTTGGCACCGGGGAACATGTACCTGAACTAACTAATTTGTGAGAAATGTGGTCGCGTTTTGGTCATTGTTCACCTCGATGATATGTCAATCACTGCTACAAGGAGAAGGTAAGTAGAAGGCCCCGTAGGATTGTGAAAGGCGACGGCAGGGTCGGTATTAATCAATTGAATAGAATATGTCGCGTCCGGGTGGCATATGTCAGGCCTGGCTGTTTCATTTTGGGTGAAACATGGTGTAGTACGGATCACCGGATTTGTGGATCCTGAAACGCTACGAAGTCTCAAAGGGAGAGATCGATGCTAGGATTTGTACTAATTTGGGTGGGTTGATCTACACAGTGCACTGCCATAAACTTCCTGCTCTATATGAAACTTGCTAAAGAAAACGTGCGTAGCATGGGCGTGAGCCGGGAGTGAGTAGTGTGTTTACGGAACTAGATTGCGAAGGCCTCAGGTTGTAAACATTTCAAACGTCCCCAAGATCCTAAAAGGTAACGTTCGATCTTACTCAGGAAGAAGGGCAAGAACAATGCTGTGTGGGGTAGACATAAATGATGTACTGCGCCTTTTCACGTCCGGTGGAACCCGAATAAGCGAGCAGGGTTGAATATAGCTCTTTAAGATTGTTTCCCGTAAATAACTATTTGACGTTACAAAGGTGTTTTAGGTACAATTCAAAAAAGAAAGTCCTAATCTAGCCAATCATACACAGTAAATCTGCATAAAAAACTTTTACTAGGGGTTATTGCTCGCTTATTCGGGTTCCACCGGACGTGAAAAGGCGCAGTGGTAGCCACTTTAGTATAATTTTCATCTTTGTGCTATACTATATATGACCTTCTTGATATCTACGTAGCAATCACAAACCTTTTGAACACCATCGCCACACCTGTATCACCATAGCCAATATTTGAAATGCTGTCACGAAGTTTACTGTGGCGGTAATCTATTTGGGTACAACTGGGGGTCAGATGGAATATCCTGAAATCAGTCAGCCGGGATTTTAACAACGAAAGTATCGATATGTACCCAATTGAATGTGTTGTTCATCATATCTATGTCCATTGTCATAGGATCAGTTGCGAAAGGATTGTTGTATACGCTATCGTTTAGACCAAAGAACGTTGCATTGGAAGACTCTGTGCTGAAATCGTTGAAATCGAATGAGGGTGCTAGCGGCGCAAAATTCGGTTGATCAGTTGCGATATGTGCTAAATGTGATATTAGTAGCTATTATATCTGCTTGGTTTGTGCATATTATGGAATATAGAATTCTGCCGACTTACAGTTAGAGGTGCTCTCTGTCCCATTATTACTAACATGTAGTTTGTCTAGTACAAGCTTGATCGCCTTTGCGGCCTTCTGTGCTTCGTGCGACCTCTGGCTAGCCTTGTACCATATATTTTGTGCTTCGCGAAGAATCTCGATGATTTGCTCTTGAGAAGGGGGCGCGTGGTCGAGTTTTAAGCTGCCTGTTGCAGCATCAAGTGTTTGCGGTAGGGGATATGTTAACTCCTCATCAAGATCAAGAATCAGAACTGTCGTAGCCAATAGAAAGTCTTGAGCCACGATAGAAGACATGTACCAGCTCATGGTGAAAACTTGCCATCCTGGGGACCAAAGCCTACCACCTGGTTGAATTTCGGCGTCAAGCTTTTGCTGTAATTGGAGCATCTCGTATGCGGCATTGAGGCACACTCTACGTGAATGCTCATATCTGGTATTGGTTCGGCCGGGCAAGAGATATGGTCTGTGCAACATTAATTCTGCTTTCAAGAACATTAAGCCTAGATACAGGCGCTGCGTTGTCGATGGAGAGGTGCGGTCGAAATCTTCTAAAAGCATGCCTTTAGAGGACTCTGGTATACTGTTATACACATGCCGCAACCTCGCATCGAGAGCCATCACTTCTCGATAGGGAGGTTGGGATGTGGCGTTGTTCAGGTCCATGATTTGTGCGTGGGAATTCCTTAGGCGCGTTGTGATTATCGAACTCAAGAGCGGCGTGAGCTTGGTTTCTGGTCGTGGGGGTGGTAATTCGGTCATGTCTTCGTGCAGATCCTCTTCTTCTACATTTAGTGGTTCCTGAGTATCGTGCATATATGGCAGAATCATTCTCGGCAACCCAACTTGTACGGAGGAAATCATATCAACCGATAAAATTATTAGCCATAGTCTTCTTCGTATTTCAGCCTGAAATGGCGTTATGTTGGCAAAATGTGATGGGTCTCGGTGATAACCCATACGCAGAGCCATGCGTACAATCATACCAGCGAGCATCCACGTACCGAATTGCGTGTCTGGAGAACGCGCAAATTCAGATGCAAAGTACAAAAAAAAAGTTTCGATAGTCCATGGCGGACATTTTGTGTAGTTTGCAAGGATTAGCGCTTGAGCAGTCTTTTCACGGTACAAGTCAATGCGCGCTGTGCGCATATTTTCGCTTTGTACACTTGGCTCGTATTTGTTAGCAAGAAATCGCTCACCTAGAGCAAAGACGGAGTATAGTAAGCCAAGCCACATTGTAGATGCTTCGAATGGATGCTTCCAGAATGCATCATACTGGGCTCATGGTCAGTGCTATCGCGTGAGGAGGGACTATACTGACCTTTCGATGAAAGCTTGGTTTATGCAATAAAGCTGTGACTATCAGTTTTGGAGTAATCAGGAGCCTTTGTAGACCTACTTGGGGCCATAGTCATAGAATCGAAGTAGCCGGCAACCAGCTGATCAGCTTCATTTCGTGTAGGTAAAGCCGCTAGCAATTCTTGCTTGGACGCATGTCGCTGGCGTCCAAACAGGAGGTCAGGACCAGAAATATCTCCCAAACTTCCGTCTTGCGCATGCGCAGAAGTAGGGATCTGGTCAAGATGATCCTTAAGCTCCGATATCTGAGTCTATGGTCAGCGCAGGCGCTACGGCATTTACGGCAATGATCGACCGTTGCGGCTTCTCAAAGGGACGCTGGAATGTTCTGTGGTGACTTCCAAGGTGAGGACTTTTCTTTTTGTAAAAAACAACAGTTTGTAGGTTGTCCTACATAAAAGCAACAACTTGATGAAACTTACTCCATCTAATATGCTTGTCCAATGACTACTATTTGTGTAAGATGTTGTGTCTCTGCTGAGCTTAACGCGATTTGGTGCACCGGTAATTTGTGATTTTTCGTCATCACTATGGTGGTCTATCTGTGATATGTAAGATAGTCCAGGACTATGGGTTTCGGTATCTTTGCTTCCTATCAAGGAAGTTACGAGTTGTTCAAGTTGAGTGATTCTATCGTGAATAGTACTCGGGCCTCCTGTTTCATTTGAACTCGGAGTCCCTCGGGTAAACGTGCAAGACAGCGAGAGGCCTCTATCGATACACGTCTTGCATGGTTGCTGTCGGTCGCATCTCAACCTTGATTGTCAGTGTTTTATCCTAGCGATGAACTCGCTAAGGTGACGCACTCACTTCCTTCGCCTACAGAGATTGCAAGAAAGAGTTGGTTTTGGTCTGCGCCTACTGGCTGGTACTTCACGCTGGGAATGAGCTTCTGTACCCATCTTACACCCGATTCAAAGTTGAAGGGCTCTGTGAAGGATAGAATCGATCGGAGATCAAGATAAGGCTCTTCAGCGGACTTTGTCGTCGGGAGTCGGGAGCGGAAGCATCCGACGCTAATCTGCAAATGATTTGCCGCTCATCGTATTGCGATGACATCACGGATGGACTCCTGCACTGACAACATGGTCAAGTATGTAGATATAGGTGAATACAGCTACCCAAGTGGCATCGTGATGAGGGTGATATGGTGGATGTCAGCTTCCAAGATATCCTTCTCAGATTGCATTATGTTGCCAAGATCATGTGTGACCTTAGAGCTTTGTGGTTTTAGTGGCGCACAGGAAGGCCAAGACCCTTGCACTTATTTTAAGCTTATGACGCCACCAAAAACGCCACTAGCACCAGGTGTTGCAATAATTCGTGCGCGATAAGGTAAGCGAGGTCGCCCATCCGCATCATCAACAATCAAAGCAAACTTTGGCATAATACGCCTTCTCAACACCACAAAATACGCCTATATAGCTCTTTAAATATCAAATTGAAGTCTCATGAGCTCGTCGTCAAATTTGGAGTTGAAATGTCGCGGATTCTGACTTTAAATAGGCAATTGTATGGGGGCAGTGAAGATGAGCCATTTTGGTGAGGCTCGCTTACCTCATCGCGCACGAATTATTGCAACACCTGGTGCTAGAATCGCTGATCTCTCAGTCTAAGTTGATTTTTGGCCTTACTCGTGGCCCGCCTCTACCCTCTATATACTCGTTACTACCTTCAAGATTGATAATCTGTGGGATATGTACAAGGATACGCTCAATTCAGGCTTGAATCTTCTCCTGCGGGAGATCTCTCCAGCATTTCTCCCATACTCTCACTGCCTCTACTCTTAATTAAGAAGCTAGAGAAGTGACCCATCTCTGCCAATGTGGCGCCAAGAAGGTGCAACAGGATTCATCATCCAAGTCAACTACGTATATTGTCAATGAGTGCCCAACTACAGAGTATCATCACGGTAACACTACTCTGCCAGCGGATCCTCCAGTAGTACGCGGGGCCAAAAGAGAAGTCTACTCGAATTGAGTCAAGCCCCTGATTCTTCACGAGCTGGCGATTCAGACGGCTCAGAGGATGGCTTAAAGATCTGGGGTTATATGCCAGGACATGTACACTATAAGGTCGGCGTGGTTGAAGATGTATGTCAAAATGCCACGGCGATTTCATCCTACTAACTGCACTACAAGAGCGGCTTGCAGAAGCACTCTCCAACAGAGGCCACGACATCTGATGCAGTCGACGAAGTTATGCATGCTATGCCACCTCGATCAATCACAGGTAAACCATGCCACCCGACGTTTAGTTTTGGTTTTTAACAAGTGCAGATGACTTTGTCAACCATTTTTTAAACGTTGTCAACCATTGCTATGGTGCTATTTATGGACCTGCACTGACCGATCGGTATGTCCAATGGTGGACCGATCGAGCAAACGGCAATCGGCTCTCTCCTGAATTTACCTGTCTGTTGTTGAGGATATGCGCATACTCTGTTCAATATCTAGCACCTGCTTTGCGGAAAATGATCGAATTCGAGCTTGCGTGCGACTCGCAAATACTCAATGATCGTTTTGCCTCGACTGCAGAGCAGCTCATTCGAAGTTCCGAAGCCTCGAATACGACCATAGAGCGCGTACAGGAACAATTTCTCAAAGGAGCATGGCCCAAGTCTGAATCGAAGATTGTTGAATCGTGGCATGCACTGGGCTGCGCGATCAGACAGGCACAGGAGCTAGGTATGACTTTGTCCGTTTGTCCATCTTAGTGTTCACCCGTGACGTGCGTAGGAATTGATAAAGATGCCGGAATCGAAAGCCTATCAGAGTTTGATATTGAGATACGGAGACGCATTTGGACATTGCTATACATTTGGGATTGGCAAATGTCACCGTGGCTAGGCAGGCCGAATCTCATTGATCAAAAGAATTTCACGTTCAGGTTTCCGAATTTGCGACTAGACCAGTCGACCACTGAACCGAACCTACTATCCTCATTTGCCCACATGTCCTTGACGGCCAATTTGGGCAGAACAGACCTGCCAACAAGCAATCACTATCAACTCGATTGATTGAATTGATTGGTTAAACCAATCAATTCAAATCAACTCGGAGGTCCCATGTTAATCAATCAAATCAACTTGAAGCTGTCAATTTGATTGGTTGATTGGTTCGGCGTGTGCACGTTTTTGAGGTTTTTGTGATGGGTGGGAAGCTGATCCCGCGATACTTTCTTGGTGTTGCAGTTAGCCTAATATACTAACTTATTTAGGCTATCTTATATTGGCGCGCCCCTTGTTGATGCTTAACAGCCATCTATACCACCTATATTGTCGCGTTTTTGAGCATTTTATTGTCCAAGATGGCGCCTAAACGTCGTCTCTAACTGAGTGATTCAACGAGTAAACGTACCAGAGTTGCCGCGCGCGGTGCTGTCCCTTCTACATCAACACCTATATCGCTGCCTACATCGCTGCGCCGATCACCTCGGAGAGCCCTGTCTGCCGCGAGCTAGGCCACCTATTCGCAGTACCTAGAGCCAACGTTTGAGTTGCAGTTCTTAGAGTCGCAGCCTAAGGCAGAGATCGCGCCGCCTACTAAGGGTAGTAGCGCTAGTACTATAGCTATAACTAAGGATAGAGATAGTAATAAGATAATCTCTATAGCTGATAACTTTAAAGGTATTAAATAGGAGTGCCTATATAGATATATTAAGCCTCTAGTAACTTAGTAGTATAAGAAAAGCTAGATATTTAAATATAGCTATCGCATTACTAAGCTTAAAGATCTATCTTAACTATAGTTTATATATAAGTACTACTATCTCTATAAGCGTATTAACGCTAGCTATAGTAGTATATTTAATATTATAAAGGCTACTTTATTAGTAGCGTCCTATCTTAAGTAGCGTACACCTAGCTATAACCTTATAGAAGATAGCGTTCGCGAGCCTATAAGAGCCTCTAGGTAACGCTTATTATAGTAAGTATTTAAAGCTAGTATTATAATAGATTAAGGCGTCGCTAACGTAATAGGAAACTTTAATATATAGTACTTCTAGCGCGTAGTTATCCTATAGCTCGTTAAGAATAATTACCTACTTTATAAGTTAGAGATACTAGCTTTCTATAAGATAATAATAGCTATTAACCTAGAAGCTAAGAGGTCGTTATAGGCGAGTTATACGAGCGCTACTACCTTTATAATAAGACTATTCTAGTACTTAAAGCCTTAAGTTATTATAGCCCTATTAACTATAATAAGTAAAATCTATATAAGCTTTAATAGCTAGATAACTAAAGGAGGTAAACGTAGCTTTTTTAAAGTAGTTACCTACTTTACTAATAACTCTAGTACTATATAAGACCTACCTATTACTCTCCTATAACTTACGCGCGCCTATATAGGCGAAGTAATTACTTAAGCTATTACTTAAACGCTTAAAGCTTATAGTATAACTTATAGTTAATTAGGCTACTTTATACTTAATAACGCTAAGAGTAACGACGCTATAATTACTATAATTACTAGTAATTACTCCTTTAAGCTAGTATACTAGCGCCTACGCTATAGCTACTATATACTTAACCTCGTTAGTTAGAAGCTTATATTTAGTACTAATAAAGACGCCTATAAGAATACTAAAGAGTTATTAGATAAGCGTATAAGAATCGAGATAACGATTAAGATAGTAATCGAGATAAGCACGCGCGTACGTATACTACTAGCGCTACTAGCTAAGCGAGCTAAACTAAACTACGCCGTACTAGCTCAACTATAGGTATCCCTTTAATAGGAGAGCCATAATTAAATAACGCGCTAGCTTAATAAAGGGAGACCCTAGGGTACGAGCGAAATCAAGGAACTTTCTAAAGTATATTAAGAGTAGTAGAGAGGGTAGAGAATAGATAGAATAATTAATTAATTACTCTATTATTATTATAATTAATTATTATATACTTCGTGTATATTAGTAATACTAATTAAACCCTATTAAAATCTAATAATTAAGAGTCTTACTACCTTAACTGAATTAAGCTAAACTAATAACTAAAATTAAATTATAATAGCCTATTAAGCGCAACGCGATCCTATAGTAATACTAAGGAATAATACTAACTATATAGCCTAGTTGATATAACTATAATCTAGATGCGTAGTCTATAAAATCTAGGATAAGATTAACCTAGCTATAACTACTAAACTTATTAAAGAGCTAGAAATTATCAGCCTTTTAGTAATTACTAATTATACGCTAGCCTCTAACGTTTAGGAACTATTACGTTAATCTAAACTATTAATAGTAGGTCTTAAAGCTTTTAAGGAGGATCTTAAATACTATAAGACTCTCTCTAAGTAGTATTAAATTAATTAATATATATATAATAAGGAGTAGACGAGCTTATAGTAGATTATAGTTTTTATCTAATTATTAGTTATACTATATCTACTATACACTTACTACTTACTAGATTAGTTACTATAATAGTAGCTTACTAACCTTAAATAAACTATTAGTATTAATAAGTAGCTAGAGAAAGAGTAAGCTTATAAGTACTATATCTACTTACTTAAACTAATAAGGAGCGTATTAAATTAGGAAACCTAGCTAGCTAAGTATAACTAAGCTACTACTAACGTAGAAGCTTATAAAGTAGTAGAGGTATTATAGATTAATATAGTTACTAAAGACTTCCTCTTAGTAGTTAATAAGATTACTCCTATATAGTCTATAAACTTTTAAGATTATAGTTAATTTAAAGATTATATAATCTATAAGAAGATAATAAAATAATTCTAAGAATACTTAATAGTAAATTATCCTCTTAAATTAGGGAAAAATAGAGCTACTTTTATAGTTGATAATACCTTATTAGATCTTCCTACTAGTAGTAAAACTACCTAGGGTAGGACTAGAGACGCCTCTCCTATAGAATATAATCTACTACTAAACTATAGTAGACTTTAGTTAAACCTAAACTAGGGTAGACTCTAGTATAAAAATTAACCTAGCTAAGATATTAATAATATATAATTAACTAGGCTAACTATAGTAGAGGAAAAATACCCTACTTATAGTAAATTCTATAACCTAAGAGAATACTATTATATTAATCTAGATATAGCCCCTCTACGTTAGAATCTAAATAAGACTCTATAAGAGCTTATTAACTATAAACGTAAAAATAATACTATATTTTAAGGATTAATTAGAGGATAGTCTAAACTTCGCTTTAGGTAATTACTAACTCTAATACCTAGAGATTAAGAATAACTCTATAGTAGAAGAATATTAAGTATTAAAGGGACCTTTACTACTATATCCTTTTAAACTATAATAAATAACTATAATAAATATCTACTATAGGATTTATTTATCCTTAATTTAGGTATAACCTACTATATTATAAATAACCCTAATTATATCTATAATTATTACCTACCTACTTAAGAAGACTATATCTAGGCTAGTAATTTAAAGATATAAGTAAAGTATAGGTTCGCTTCCTCTATAGTATTTACTATAGTAAGTAGTACTTCCTCTATAGTATTCGCGTGCGATAAGTAGGTAAGAGAGGCTTCCTCTATAGTATTCGCGTGTAGTAAGTAGAGAGAGGATAGTAGTATAAAATAGATATAATAATAGGAAAGGATAATTAGTATTTAAGCGTTATTCTATATATAATAAGAGAGAAGGGCTATATATAGGGGGAGTAATATATAGGCCTATTAGCCCTATACGTTCTCTCCTAAACGTTTACGCGTTGCACGTAATATAGCTTATTTATATATAGATACTAGTAACTTTTCTCTTTTTATATAAGTTACCTATAATCTTGTACATAATATTACTATTTAATTACTTCGCCCTTACTATTTATCTATTATATATTATCCTTTCTTTTCTAGTAGGTTAGCTATACATTTACTATTAACGCGTATAGTCTTAACTACCTCTTCTTATGCGTTATTCTTATAAATTAAAATAAGTAAGTTAAGTTAGCCTCTATATAAGGGCCTTAACTTTAATATTTAGTATATTACTTATAATTAATTTCTATAGTACTGAATTTAGGGTCTTCTTTATATATACGTTAGCTGGATTATCTTATCTATTAATCTATTATACTTCTAAGATCTCTTAATTCTTATATAATTCTCTTAGAGATATAATATTAATTATTAGCTACTTCTTATTTATTGTACTAAGCTTAACGAGGTAGTTATATAGTAATTTTAAGTCTAAGTAGACTATAACTAGTATCCTTAGTAAGTTTATTATTTATATAATTTAGTAGAGTATTATACTTAATGCAATTATATATTAAAGCTACTAACTATACTATATAGCTCGCTAGTAAGGACGCTTTAGGTTACCCTCTTATACTTAATTAAGTTCTAGTATATAATATTACTATAGATTTAGAAGTTGTATCTATTACCCGTACGTTCTTTAGTAGTAAGAATAATTACAAATCTAAGCTAGGAGCTAAGATCCTTATTATTAGTAAATAATCTATCTATAAAGATAAAAAG
The DNA here is from genome assembly GCA_021365335.1 of Phaeosphaeriaceae sp. PMI808. NCBI lineage: Eukaryota > Fungi > Ascomycota > Dothideomycetes > Pleosporales > Phaeosphaeriaceae > Phaeosphaeriaceae sp. PMI808. The sequence continues at coordinate 116,964 of JAJTIZ010000113.1, forward strand.
CTTTATCTATTTAAGTTAGAGAGGTATAAAGTTTAGGCCTCTATCTAGATTATCTATCTACTATTAGACTTATATATTAAGATTCTTAATATCCTAAGTATTTAGCTCTATCGTTTATATAGTAATTAAGAGATTAAAAGCTACTTCTAGTTAGTAGACTAAGGTGATATACGCTCCTCTTACTTATTACTTAATATATCTTTATATAGTATCTTCGCTATCTAGGTCGATTATATAGAGGTATTTTATCTATCCTTTCTATATAAGTTGGATTATCTTACTATCTAGTTTAATCCTTCTACTATTAAACTTAAGTAGTTATCTAGGAGATAATACGCTCTTTAGTTTTATATAAAAATTAGCTTTATTAAGTTCCTCCTACTCTTATTATATAAAGTCTACTATAATAATACTAACTATATTATTAGTTTATAAACTAGTAATTCTAAAAGTTTTTAATCCTTTATACGTAATTAGTAAATATAGATCGTACGAGGATATCTTTATCCTAAGCTTATCCTTATAATAGTTATAGTATATCTTAAACTAGTATAAGCCTAATTCTATAGTACTATATAATAGTTATATAACCTATAGAATTATATCTAGGGAGAAGAAGGACTTAAGCTCCTTTAGTAGTCTAGTATATAGCGTGCGTATAAGTTTATCTATTACCTATACGTATACTTACGTAATATCTTAGAGCTTATAGTATATATCGTACGTAGTAATTAGTAATACTCTAACTATAAGTAGTAATTATTAGCTTATTCTTTAGATTATAGGAGATTATATAAGGATCTCCTCTTTACCTATATCTAAGTATCCTACTAGTACGAGCCTAGATTTCTTATATAGTTATATTATCTTCTCTTTAACTTCTTGTATAAGTCTAAGGTTAAAGATTTATCTACTATATTTATATAGGTTAAACTTTAGGATTTTAAATATTCCCTTCTAGAGTAGTATCTCTATTCTATATAGTCTAATACCTTAAATAGTACGCTAGGTATTATAATAATACCTTTACTATAGAGCTAGATAGCTAGTACGTAGTTATCCTTCTCCTTTTAAGTTAAGAATAACTATATAATATATTATATAGCTTATCTTTTTTAGATTTTATCTTTATATTACTTCTATTTCTTATATAATACTTAGGTTATCCTCTTATTATTATTATTTTAAGGTTATAGAATATTTCTTAGTTAGCCTTACTTTTATATAACTAGAGCTTTAGTTAGTATAGTATCTTCTTAGTCTAGTCCTTTCGTGCGATTTAAGTATCTTTATAGGTAATTTTTTTTTTTCTTAGTTATCTTATCTTCGTATAT